>PVKA01003974.1:0-82815 GCA_004027165.1 Ctenomys sociabilis | reverse complement strand
TTGTAAACTTAATCTCTATAAAGCAATGTATAAGAAAAAAGTAAAACTTTAAAAAAATAGTTTTCCTTTTAGAAATTGATCAAGTACTTCTTGGTGTTATTAGATTCATTATTAACAAAATGTTTTTAGGAATTTAAAATGAAGTAAATAGTTTGCAATAATAATGGCACTCAAAAAAAGGCTGCCATGAATGTGTGTGCCGTCCTACCTACCACACCATGTTCTCTTTTAACACTGCTGAATTGCCTTAGTTCACAGATAATTTATTTCAGTTTGTCACCATCCTAGTACCACTAACAAAAGGTATACAACAAAAGTATCTGAAAGCACAAAAACTAGTGGTGACTAGAAAAGCTGAGATAAACGGTGAGAAAACTTACTGCAGCCCGGTTTGCCTGGCTTCAAGCAAGAAGGTATGCTTGTGCAGACTGCTAGTCCTCCTGGCTGCACACACACAGCTCGTAACTTTTATGAAGTAAACAGTCTCTTGATTAGAAAACAGCTCTGGTTACTACTATCCTCACTTGATGCAAGCCCTACTGGCAACACAAAGTTCTGTAACTGCTATCTTTATACTGATCAATTCTTTGTTTTTTTCTTTTCTTTTTTTTGTACCTGGTATTGAACTCAGGACCTTGCAATTGACAGACAAGATGCTTAAGCAGCTGAGCTATGTCCCAGGTCAATAATAATCATTTCTTTTTCTTTTCTTTCTTTCTTTTTTTTTTCTTTCTTTTATGGATGCCACAGCATGTGGTGCCCGAGATGGAACTTGCAGTTGCCTAAGCTTGCCTAAGCAGGTGCTTTAAACTGCTGAGCTATCTTGCCAGCTCACAGGGCTCATTTCTACATCACTGATTTGTAAAATTCTAGAAAGGGATGTTGGGCCAGATTGGGGTTGGGAAAACAACAACAAAACCAACATTTAAAAACATCTTTTACTAGTTACAAAATAGTATTTATTAAAAACTAAACCTTTGGCCAGGACTGCCCTGAGTTTGAGGCCAATCTGGTCTACACAGTGAGTCCAAAGCCAGCCTGGACTACACACTAAAACCCTGTCTCAAATCAAAAAATGTAAAAATCAAAACAAAACAAAAACACATCAAGATGACAACAACAACAAAAAACTACTTTGAAAATAAAGTCATACTACTTCTTTCTTGCTGACCTGTCTTACAAACTCCTTACAAGCTCAGTAGAATGAATAAGCACTTGCCTGTCAAGCACAAGGGCCTGAGTTCAATCCCTGGTCCCACAAAAAAAAAGAAAAAGAAATCCAGTATTCCCTTGTCACCTTCTTCAATGTGAACAGCACAATCCAAAATAAGCATTGAGGTAAAAGTTCTGCTTATGTTTTTGTGGTATGCTTGTCCAGAAATTGGGGTTTTAGTCCTGAAGACTGAACGCAAGGCCTTCATGTGCTAAGCATGAGCTCTATTCCCCAAGCTAGATCCCCAGCCTGGAAGATCAAAGTTTTAGCTCAGGGAACACGTAAGATGGACATATTTTAGTTGATCTGAACTGTATGCATTATAATATTTGAAATAAATAAGCTACAGTTACCTCAAGGCCATGATATACAACTTATTTTTAAACAAGATAGTCTTCATAATGGGGAAAAAATGTGCCATGGAACCCTAATATGTAAACTACAGCATATAAAAGAAACGCCAGCAAGACTGAAGGGTTCTGCCATCAAGCTATTCTTTCACTCATTTTCCTGCCTTCCCTACTTCCAGTCATGCTAGGACCCATCCTCCTCCACCATCACCCTAAACTCAGTGGTGAGAAACAAAGAGGCCTGTTGTTCTCTACACAATAACCACAGACCTAAGCAGTCAGGTAGGTGACAACTATGACATCATTCTAAAACTGTTAAATTGAAATGATTTAGAAAGCTAAGGGAGGACTGTTTTCACTCTTTTTTTGAAAGGTATTTAAGTACATTAATCTTATTTAAAAGTATATCTCAATCCTGTATAATGCGAAGTTCCTGAGGTCACGATCTATACTTTCATTTAAAAACAGTCACAGGCACTAACTAAAGACCAGTTCTTGCATGCTATAGGAAAATGCTCAGAGTCATTCGTGTGATACATGAACAATTGGTCATGGATGTTCAGTTGAAGGCCTCACAGAAAGCACAAAAACAAAAACAAAAAAAAAAACCCAACAAAAAGAAAAAAGGTGCTACACTGGCTTAGTTGGAGGATTCAGATGTATGATTAGGATTAGGTTTCCACACTAGAAGGATTACCACTAAGAAGCCAAGTGCTAGAATAAGAGCAAATTCATTGTGGATTGCAAAATAAATTTCCCACCCTGGAAGAAGCTTTAGGAATGATGTTAGGAGATACCTAATTCCAGCTCAGTGTTGTGCAGTTAACAGAAACATCACATGAAATATGTATGTAATTTTTAATTTTCTAGTAGCAACATCAAAACAAGTGAAAATAAGTTAGTTTTAATAATATTTTATTAAACTCAACATATTAAAATATAATTATACCATGAAATCAATATAAGATTATTAATGAGATGAGTCTTTTACTGAAACGTTAAGATTTGGTGTGCAATTTTCCTTTATATCACATCTCAATTTAGTCTAACCACACTTCAAGGCCTCAATAACTACTGCTGCCTTGAAAACCCGAGTCACTTCGCAGGGGAAAAATACAATACAGATAATAGTCTCAATAGGAAAAAATAGCTAAGAGGAGCTGAGAACAATTTTTAAAATTCCAAGTGGTATTGTATTACGAGGAGACTGAAACACATGCACACATGTGCACAAAGTTCAAAACAGTTTTTAGGGTGATATATACCACAAGCTGCAATGGGAAAACTGATTATTATTTAAAATGTTCAAAAGCACTAGCATAAGTTACCAAGAACAGCAAAAATATTTTTTTGCAAAAATACATTAAGAAGTAAGGTCTCTGTCTGTTGGCACAAGATGTTCAGATTAGTACAATAATTTCCTGATTTTTTTTTTTTTTTTTTTTTGGTTCTCTTTTCCCTGTCTTCCTATTAAAGATGATTTTCAGATAGTGACTCACTTTTGAAACTCTAGCTTAAAACCTTATGGATCAAAAACATATCAATAGCAGCAAAATTACATTTCAATAAGTAATTATGTTTTCTTTAGTTCCTAAAGATATGCTATGAAACATCTCTTCATTTTAAAAACAATTTGAAATAAATTAATCAATGAAAAGTAAAAATAAACTCAGTTATCGTGGTTAGTGATTATCTTCATTTGTCTTCTTTCATATCTTTTGTGCTTTTAAAATTACAGCTGTTTAATTTCATAGATTGTCATTACTTCCAATAGCAGGGAATGGTAATACGAAAAAAAGAGGATTAGAAATGGCATCTGTGCAAAATACAAGTCTGGTGGAAGTAGGATATGACTACAGTATAACTTCAAATACTTCATATAAAGTTATTTTAAACCATCAAAAATTTTCTATAGAACATTATTGTGAAATATCTGTCATTAGACTTTACCTATTCAACGTGGCCTACACATCTCTTTACATAGAAACCACTTCATGACAATCTTACCTTTGTTAGTTTCTAGCCCGGGGAGGCTGGTAAAACTGCTGGGTTGGCCTAGTAGAACGTCTTGGCTGGCCATCACCTCCTCTACGGAACTCCAGAGTTTGGTCATAGGTACCTTCTTCTTCCTATTTGCAAAGAGTAATGATTCAACATGTTCAAAATAGCTCCAAATTTCTTAAATATACTTTATGGCCCTATTTTAACATCCCCTCTTAAACTGCCTTGGCATTCATGCCTGTTAACATTTGACAATTCAGGCTGGCAGGGAAGGGAGAAAAGAAGACAGGGATATTGTTAAAATTCTTTTGGTCGTTGGTAATAGAATGTAATTTATAATGGCAAAATAAGAGTCACACTTAGAGAAAGGAAAACAGTTTCCAAATAACAGCATGAATATTTCATCAAATGACTTAATATAACATAAAAATAAAATAAAGTATTATTATAACAATTTTCTTGCATATTTGGACTTTAAATAATATTCTTAGGTGTTCATCATAGAAATGAGTCTTGATAAGACATGAAAAAAGGAGTTGAAGAACCAGTCAGAGATGTTCACCAATTGCCTGTCCTCATCTGATGGAATCTTCAACACTGTTAAGAACCTTACATCTAGAGACACAGAGAAACAATGAATTGGAATGAGGGGACGTACACAATTTGCACATACAGAAAGCTTCATGCATAACAGAGATCACTACCATAAAACTGAAGCTATTTGAGTCTCATTTTCATTCACACTAAGGGTATGGATCTACTAGCTTAAGGAATAGCATGGGGCAACTAGAAGCAGATTACAGAGCAGAGAGCATAGTTAATTATAATATTCGAAAAGGACTTAACAGCAACAAAATGCAGCCAAAAGACACAGTGGTTTCTTACTGAGTGCTGCCACCTTATTACTTTAGTGCTTTTAAAATAATTCAGCTATTAAATATGTGCTCTATGAGATAGAAAAAATTGGCTGAGTTTCATGAAAGAGATTACACCTATTTCACTAAGCAGAGATCTTAGTAGAGCACAATAACTTGCATTATTTTGAAAATTTACCTGCTTTAGCCATTTCACATTATCTTTGAGCCCTCTCTTAATAGATTGTGTTTCTTTGACCCCATTAATATTTTTTTAGAAATTATTGGAAAAACTAAGTTTTATTGATATTTTTACAGATCCAACTACTATGATCTTACCTAATGGAAACAAAAAGATGCTAAGATGATTTGAACAAAACCTATTTGGCAATCATATTTACTATTTGGCAAAAACGTAACTCTCCTTATTAGGCATCCTACACTACTGCTAAGCAAAAACTATTATCACTTTATAAAAGAATTCTGGAGTCCAGGAAAACTTTGTGGCTTTGCCCTAATACTTGTAAGGCAAACGGGTTTTAATTCAAACAGTTGTTTAGATTTTTTAGGTCTTGGTGTCCATATAAAAGCAATATGCTGACTGCCAAAAAATAAAGATCATCCTCCTGGGAGTATTATTTCTGAAATAAGAGATTGGAGAAATCTGACAATAATATCTGATGAATTCAATATCCATGGTTTAGAAGTAAACTTTCTCAATGTCCCTTTCATTAATAATCAACCTGAAAGTGGTTAAAGGTATCAAGTATTGTATTTGTAGTTCAGTAAAGCAACTAAACACAAGAAAAAATAAATTATTCATGAAAAGTGAGTTTATTATTATGATCATAATTCTAAATGATGGTTAAATGTAACTAATTTGAAAAGGAACTATTTAATTATGTGTCAACTGACATTTAATACTTTGTGTATTAACCAAAAAGGATGAAAATAAACAGTATCTGGCACTGTAGGTGAGGAAGTAATTATTTCATGAATTAGAATGGAAGCTTAATTTTTTTACACCCAGAACTGGCTGAAAAACATCTATAAATAGGATACCGAATTTGCTCAGTGAGTGAGATGGTTTTATACTATAAAAATGGCACTGGTAGCTGTCTCTTCTGTTTTTAAAAGATCCATACTGTACAGAGCAGAGCCAATTAGTTATAGGGAATGACCAACCAAGAGATTTCTTTTACATAATTTGACGTTGTCCTAATCTTTCTATACAAAGTAAAAGCTAACAAAATAAATAAAAGTGATTCTGACAGTTTGGGTTTTAATTATTGTCAAAAGCAAAATTTTTGCTTTATTTAACTTTTAAATTCTTTCTGCAGAGGAGCTGAGGGCAACTCTGATTACCCACAACAGCTATTTCATATAGTCTATAGTCAGCAATTTTTAGCACAAATGGGTACTTCTTTTCACTTTATATAACACACAGCTTAATTTAACAGATCATTTCAAATGAGCTGTCTTTGCACGAAACCTAATGTTTATTCTAGTGTATCTTTTTCCTTCAGGTTTCAGTATGCTGTAACATGCCAAAAAAAAAAAAAAAAGTTTTATAGCTCATGAGCATATTTTCAAAAATCTGACACATTATAGAGTTCAGACAATCCTGAAAAGTGACCTAGTTCACCATCTAGATTTGAGGGATCAATCTATAAATCTGGAGATGAAGTGATTTTCCCAAGATACAGAGCTCATTAGAGGAAGAACTGAGACTGAGGCCATTTTGTTTCTGACTTTTAAGCGGTTCTTCATACAGCCTGTAGCAACTTCCTTAACGGGGACTGTACAATACCATCTTTTCAGACTTAAGAGCCTTGCATCTGAACTCAGACTTCTGCTCACTCCAGCCATGTCATCAGATAAAACCTATTTCCAAAACACTAAATATATCAAGATGAACCCTCTGTTCACAGCAATATTAACCAGTCTATTTTTTTAATGAAAAAGATACAAAAACGTAAAAAATTGTCTCAAGCAAAATGAACAGCTTACTTTGAAACAAAATATGATGAAAGCCAATACAAAAGTGAGGCATACCAGCCTCACCAATAAAGCACATTAGACAAGTCAAAAATGTGTCTTGCCTGTAGATTGTCTCTAGCCTTCCATTTTGTACAGCATGTCTGGAATGAGGATGTAAACTATAGACTGCCAGTCATAAATGAGCTATGTTATGAAACTGTATTATACATAGGTCACAATCCTAGAACATGTTTCAGGAAAAGGTAGAAACAGGGTTGGGGAGACGGCAAGGTGGCCTAAGCACCTGCCTGGCAAGCACAAGGACATGGGTTTGAACCCCAGTACCATATGCCATGCGGCCTCATACCCAGTTGGCCACAGAAACGTGGCCTGGTTATGCCTATAACCTCAGTGCTGGGGAGTGGGAGACGGGAGGATCACTATGAGTTCAAGCTGTGCAGCGAGACCCTGTACCAAACACACTTAAAAAAAAGTAGAAAATACACTTAGGCAATCCTCAGCTAACAAACAAGTAAGTGCTCTAAGGAAGAGACAGGCTAGACCAGTGAGTCTCCAAATGAAATACTCTGTGACTCAGGAAAAACTACATAGTGCTGCAAGAGAGTTTATTGTGCATCAAACAGAAGAGAGCAGGGATCTTAATAAGTACCCTACAATGTACATGATAGTCCATACCACAAATTATCTAGTCCTAGTACCAAGAGTACTGAAGTTAAGAAACCTTGTACTCAACAAATAAAGCTTCCCACTCATAAGTAAATAGAGGGTAGCTTGAAAAAGAATTCTAGAATTTGGTAAGTTTCAATGTGT
Source organism: Ctenomys sociabilis (assembly GCA_004027165.1). Classification (NCBI taxonomy): domain Eukaryota; kingdom Metazoa; phylum Chordata; class Mammalia; order Rodentia; family Ctenomyidae; genus Ctenomys; species Ctenomys sociabilis. The sequence goes on along the minus strand of PVKA01003974.1, from coordinate 75,586 downwards.
GTCCTTTTTGTCTCATTCCGCTCAGGATTTAAATGCCATCCTCTGAAGGTGGAGGTCTATTTGTTGATAGTACTTGCAATGAGCTTCTATGTTAGCTATATGTTAAACTAATAAATCTACTTATCTTAAATTACCATTCTTTGAGCATTTTCCCCCAATCCTAACTATGAGGAGAAAATGGTACATAGGGGTAGGAAGTACAGATGGTAATTCTCTTCATTAAATTTTCTTTTTAAAAATACCTATTTTCCATTTTTGTGTACAATCAGGTTTTTTTGGGTTTTATTTTTTGTTTTTGTTTTTTTTTTGAGGCTCTCAGTCCACAGCTTCATTGAGAGCTCCAAAGTAGCTCCAACCCAGCAAGCCTATCCCTGTGTTGCAGTAAGCCCTACTCTATCCACAACTGCAGAAGCTACCACTCTCACCCTTGTTTCTTCTCTGGAGTTCTTACTACCCTGCTTGAACAATGGGTCTGCAACCTTCAGACTCTGCCGTTTCTTGATTGCTTTCTAAGTCTCACTTGAGGCTAAGGCCTCATCCCCTTGTTCCAGAGTTGCCTCCTGGGAGCAGCTATTGGTTTCTCCATCCTTTTCTTCTGGCTCTTGTTCAGATTCATCACTTTCATCTGTGTCCATGGGTAGCCAGATAGTAGCCACGGGCCTGTTGGGATTTGCAAACTCGCGCCCTGAATCCACATCAAATGGGTCAATTTCCTCCTCCTCAGGGGCCTCCTTGGCACAGGCCAAGAGCTCTTGCTCTGCTTGTCTAGGAGCTGGTGGTTCAGGTTCAAGGAGCCTTTGCCACAGCAAAGTGACAGCAAGATCTGAAAAGCCCACAATGTAGAAGGCAGCAGCAAAAGATTCCACACAGTTCACGGAGTTTGCAGCCACCAGGTATGGCAGCAGTCGCAAGTAGTTCCCTCGCATCTTCCCAAATGGCGTCTCACTTAGTCTGGCCAAGAGCGGTCTATGACAGCTGAGCCACCAGCTGTCTGTCTGCCAGGGACACATACTGGGAGCCCATGGGGCTCAGTATCAGCCCGCCAAACCTGTGGCGGAGGCACAGACAGCGCACCAGGCCCAGGCGGACCAGCTTGCGGCCCGTGCAACGCCAGATGTCGCAGTGGCCCAAATCCCACATAGCCAGCACGAAGGACAGCATGGTCGGGCTCAGGCCGCCCTCATCCTCAGCTGCCTCTGGCTCTACGGACACGCGCAGCGCGGTGCCCACCTCTTCGGCGAAGGTCTCCAGGGCAAGCGCGGCTGCCTCGGCCCCCGACCTGCAGGCTGCCCGCCAGTGGCCCATGGCGGGGCGCACAGATCCCTAATCAGGTAGTTCATTCTTTTTAACGAAGTATATACTAGTCACAAGGCATAAACTAGCAGATGAAATTCAATGTACTCTCAACAATTATCTTTGAAATTCAGAATATTCTGAACAATAAAATGTTAATGAGTATATATCTCCTCCAGTGATTTGCATGTGAACAACTGATTCTATGAATTTCCAGGCCACAAATTTGCTTAGATTAGCTTGTGTTTAGGGCAAAGGAATATATTTTAATATAAAACCTGAGCAAATTATCACACTGTAATCTGTCTTCCCCAAACATCATGGTATCCCAACATAGAACTTAAAAGCACTTTTAAATCATGTTTTTATAAATGAATTATATAATATTCTATTATATTAAATTAGCAGAAAAAGTCTACACTGGATCAGCTCTTATTTCTGTGAAGATCACGGGTAGCCTGAAACCACAGATTGTAAGACAGCTTGTCTAAAGAACCCAATTAATAAGTTATTATTTGCTCAAGTCACTACTGCCACGGTATGAACAAGGATATGGGTTGACTCACTATGCTGCCTGCTCCTTGCAATGCTTCTGAGAAATAAAGGACATAGACACAATCAATTGCAGAGCTGGAAGGGGAACTGAAGTTAATAGGATGGAGCAGATTTGTATTTTATTATCATCTGTATATTAATTACTGCAGATAATTAAATTGCAGATTTGTATATTATCATTATTGTAGTTTAAAAATTACTCTAGGAATAAATGTGGCACACTTCACTCAAATTTTTGCAGGTCATTATGTGAAAATATCAATGTGAGATGGATGGACACAGGTCAGAGTGGGGGTTTTGTATGCATGCGAGCAGCATCCCTTGGCCTTCCCTTCCTCAGTGCCACCAAGATTTGCCATCCCCAACATACAGAAATCAAAAGCCTGGTTCAACCTCCCTGCATAATGGGAGCCAACTGAGGCAGGTACATGTTAAGGTGAGCTAGGAAAAGAATGCAACTGGAATGGAAGCCTTAAACTGTGTGTTAAAAGGCCTTCTTTGCCTGTGATTATAGAGAAATCTACTTTCTATTCTTGACATCGATAAATTAAATGTCTCATTTGATAACTTACCTTGTATTTCTAAATGGGGAAAAAAAAACTCAGGCTCCCTTAAGTGTATGAGAAAACTATTATAATGTCTAATCAAATACTAAATTCTATAAGATAATTCTTGAAAGCAAGTAAAATAAATCCTATTTCAGTAGAAAATATAATGGAGAATTTGTCTCCTTTTCTCCTGGAGAACCTCTAAGATCTTTTTATGCACCCTGCTGGCAACATTTTATGTAAGCTAAAACATGGCACAAAAGAAAAAAAAAATCATTTAAGACACAAGAAAAATCATATTCAAATCTCATTACCAAAGATCCGTTTAAAAATGCATCATTCAGGCCCAGACAATTAGCTCAGCAGATTAAAGTGTCTGTTTAGGCAGACACAGGGACTGGGGTTCAATCCCCAGAGTGCCATTTTGGTCCCGCCTCCTGGGCACACTGAGACAGCGATTGAGACTGGGCATGGTGGCTCATGCCTGTAATCCCAGCACTTGGGAAACTGAAAACAGGAGGATCACTATGAGTCTGATCGGTGTAGTGAGACACTGCAGACCCTGTACTAAATACACAGAAAAATAAACAAATGCATACTTCATATAATGTTTTCATACTGTATTTTACAGAGGTTTCAATGTGAGATATTTCCCTGAACTTGGGATATTGCACTGAAGTTATGATCTGAAAGTCTTTATTTTCTAAATTATATTAAAATTAAAATGCTGATTTGATAGGGTATTATGAAATTATCTGATTATCTAGTTTAGGAGTTTAATTCTATGCTCTGCCAGTCAAAGCACAATCTCAGTAAGACAACTAAGCTTTAACAGAGAAGAACATACTGGATTTTAAAATGACAGTTAAAGCAAATAACATCAACGCTTTACTTTTAACATCAGTAAGATCCTTTAATACTTGAAACAAACAATAAAGGAATGACTGTTTATTTTCCTATATGCCTGGCTTTACCGATTCTCTCCTTCCAACTCTTTAGTAATGCCTTTAAGTGCTTAGTGCTACTGTCTATAATCCCAGAGAATGAAGCATGGGCCTTGTCCCTGTTGAGCAAGTGCTCTATTATTGAGTCATAACCCCAACTCTAACCTCACCATTTTACAGATATAGAAACTAACACTCAGAGTAATTCACTGAAAACCTTAAGAGTGAACATTTTTTAATTAGAGCCCTACAAACTAGTTTATTCGATCACTTCACATGATACATTTAGATTTCTGAATATAGACAGTTTTCCTTATTTTTTTCCTAAAAGCTCAATTTTTTCAGTCATTTTTTTATTTATTTTATTTTTTTGGCTTTACTAAAGTAGAACTGACTGAAAGGAACTGTATATGCAGCTCTACTTTAGTAAAGCCAAAACTTGATGTTTTTATGAATATACTTTGCTAAATCATAATCAAGCTATTCAACGTACCCATCACCAAAGTTACCATTTTTTATTTTTGCAATATTGAAGATCTTTCTTCCTAATTTCAAATATATAGTACAAACTAAAATTAAAATTCCAGAATTCATTTATCTTGCATAACAAAAACTTTGTACACTCTGAAAACCACCTATTTTCCCCACCCTTTGCCCCTAACAAAAATCATCCTATTCTCTAGAACTTTCATGAATTATTTATTTCACATAAAAGTATTCATCTTTTTTACTTAGCATTATGTCCTTAAGGTTCTATGATCAATTCTGAATAAATGAATAGCATCAGCCTGAAGGTAGTATAAACATCATTTACTGATGACCATCTTTGTTGAGATACTATGGTAAAGTTCAAAGGATGTCACTTATAAAAATATATGCCTCTCTAAAATGAACTGCTGGTTTTAGCTATGAGTTAAAATACATTACAGTTTTTCCAGAAGCCAGTGAAGGAAAGACATTACTGCTTCCAAGGGTGTCAATCTACTCCAAGATTTCCTTGACAGATACTCCATCAGAGCACTGACATGTAAGCACAGTCTTTTAAACTCAAACCTGAGTCTAGGTTTAGAGTCTACACATCCTAAGCATACTATTCAAACTTTCTATGTCTCAGTGTTTGTTTTAATACAAGAACCTAGGTTTATGTGGATTACAAGAGAAAATAAAGAGCTTAGCAAATAAGCAGTTTATACTGACTATTAGTCTAAACTGAATAAATATATGTGAATAAAATAGAGTTGTTTCTTTCAATTAAACTCAGAGATTTGTTGAAAATCAGGAACCTAGCTCTTTGTTAATAGTATTCCTCAAACTGCATTGTGCAGATAAAAAAAAAATACAAAAGTCTTTGGAGAAAATGAAAGACCCAACAAAAGGAGAAATGCTTTTATAAATTTCTTTCTTTTTGTTGTTCAGAGTTCAAAAGCTAAAATTATTATTCATTCTATTTTGCCATTGTTTTTGCTTCTTTGGGAATGCAACCTTTTTCTTTTTTTTTTTTTTTTTTTTTTTTTTTCATTTTGGAGGAAAAAGGGCACAAATAATAAAAGGGATGCAATTAGCAAAAGGGCATAGCTGAAAATAATCAAAATGTATAGACAATGATTTGTAGAAAGCTGAGTAATTTAACATAAAGTTAAAAATAAACACATTTAACTTTTTTGAACACTGCCTTTAGCCCTCACTCTTAAAATAGTAAATGTTATACACAAGTTATGAATATTTAAAAAGTAATAAGTAATAATGATTAATAATAGAAAAAAGATACATGTCCACCTATGTCTGTTGCTGTTGTCAGGTCAACAACCTTACCCAATAACCAGGGAACTGTGCCACCAAACACACTAGCTGAGCAAATTATGTACTAGAATATTTATGGTTAAAACAGATAAGCAGTACTTTTAAGTGGTTAACTATTTTGCTATCTCATTATTTATAGCACTTTTATACCCTAAATTGGTCTAACATACTTTAAGACAGGCGATGAATTCTTCCTCTGAAAGCAATAGCTACTACATGACAACCAACAAAGACACATAGATACCGTATGCTTTAGCAACCTGCAATAAGAAACTGAATTAGAAAAAACTTCATGTTAGACTGATAAAACACAGACCAGATCCTTGACTTTAACAAGTACTGAGGCTTAAAAAAGGGAGAGTTGATGCAAAATGCTTGATATCATTAAAAAATTATATGAAAATGATACTGAAATAATTTGTGAATATTTTGTTACTGAGAATTAAGCAATATATAATGCTGACATAAAAGGAAATGAAAATTTTTTACATTAAAGGAGATAAATTTCCATTGTAATAAACACTTATCATCATATTTAACTCCCAATTCATGCTCAATAACCCATACTGACAATGTGCGTATATGAAATTATAACTATTCCTCATCAGTGAGACAAAGAAAACATGTCTAAAAACTCTTATCAACTATTAGGCCAATAAATTAGTTTTCAAAATATGAGGTGCCCTAGAAGTACTGATCTGACTTTCTCTACAGTCAAAATTCCTCCACAATATGATATACAAATGGTGGCTTTGCCTCCTTCAAATAACTCTGGTGAAGGGCACTCACCCTTCTTTGCACAGCCAACTGTACTACTCAGTTCCCTTTGCTACAAAGTATTTTTAGAACAAACCATTTCTAGAACTTCCACCTATGTTTTCTAGTTAATTATTTCTTCTGCTAATAAAAGATTCTAAATTATTTAAAAGGAAATGAAACTAATTTGTTAATAAGAATCATTTCTCAAATACCATTATTTCCAGAATCTCATCATCTTATTTTTAATGCAATTTACTATTTGCTATTGGCACACAATACTACTGCATATTTCTCACAAGGAAGGTACTCTCCAGGATAATAAATAAATCTAGTACAACTACTGTAAAGTTTTTACCCTATCAAATTACCATCAACATACTTCACAGAAGCTGGGCGTGGTGGCGCATGCCTGTAATCCCAGCACTCGGGAGGCAGAGGCAGGAGGATTGTTGGTGAGTTCGAGACCAGCCTGAGCTACAAAGTGAGCTTAGGCCAGCCTGAACTGCAGTGAGACCCTGTCTCAAAAAGACAAAAAAAAAAAAGAAAACTTACCCTTAATTTTTAAAATCTTGGTAATATTTTAGTAATATGGGATGTATTTAAGACTTATTTCATATCTTATTCATCAATTAAATACCTCCAAAAAAGCATACTTCACAGATTTAGAGAAGCCATTCCTAAAATTTATCTGGAACCAGAAAAGATCTAGAATACCAAAGGCAACCCTGAGCAACAAAGGCAGGAGGCATTACAATCTCTGACTTAAAATTATATTATAGAGCTCTGTGATAAAATCAGCATGGTACTGACAAAAAAAAATGGACCTGAGGATCAATGGAATAGATTAGAAAGATGCACATACAACTACAAACACACTCAGCCATCTATCTTTAACAAAAGGGCCAAACATGTTCACTGGAAGAAAGATAGCGTCTCTAACAAATGGTGCTTGAAAAATTGGTTCTCTATATGCTGAAAACTAAAACTTGACCCAGGTCTATCACCATGCACTAAACTAAAGTCAAAATGGGTTGAAGATCTAAACATTAAAACAGAAACACTAAATTTCCTGGAAGAGAAAGTAAGTACAAATCTTGAAGACACAGGGGTAGGCAAACAGTTCAAGAACAAAAATCAAACTGCAGGGGAAATTACTTCCTGGGACCCTCCTCTTATTGAGAAGTTTCTGCACGTCAAAAGAAATTGCCAATAGAGTGTAAAGATAACCAACAGATTTGGAAAAAATCTTAATAAACACTCAAGAGAAAGGTCTTCTATCTAGAATTTATAAACAACTAAAAACCATTAGGGCCCCAAAATTTAAGAACCAATCCAAATATGGCCACTAAGATGAATACACTTCTCAGAGGAAGAAATACAAGAAGCAAAGAAATACATGAAAAAATACTCCACATTCCTGGCCATTTGAGAAATGCAAATTAAAACAACACTGAGATACTATCTCACCCGTGAAAGAATGGCTATCATAAAGAAATCAAACAACAACAAATACCAGAGCAGTGGGGGGGGGGGGCTCTTCTTCAATGCTGGTGGGAATATAGATTGGTGCAATCATTATGGCATCAGTGTGGAGAGTCCTCAAAACACTAGGACTGGAAATCTCATCCAATCCAGCTATTTCTCTTGTGAGAATTTTCCCAAAAGGTAATAAAAGAAAATGAGACAAGAACAAAAATATAGGATTTCATCTTGTATAATTATATCTGTTAATCTGAGCAACAATTTTGACAATAAAAATACATAATATATCATTGTTAATCAGCTACTCTTGTTTTGAAAATCTATAAAATATGTATTATGTTATCCTGTTTCTGCTTTTCTTGCTCTTGTTTTTACTCTTCAAACAAAAGAAAAATATTCTCTTAAAAAGTTCTTCTCAGTTGTTCAATCACTACACTCACACTGACTTTGCCATCAGGTGAAATCCCTACAACCTTCTGCTGGTCTTTTTCATTACACATTCGTAGAGAACTATTTTCCCAACTGTTACAGCTTGTGTCCAGATGTCCTCCGAAAGCCTTACAAAGTTATAGGCAGGGCTTTCTCAGAGGTGGCTGGATCTAGAATGTGTGATTGACTCATGGTGCAATGCCGGTACTAAGGATGTGTGATTATAAATGGGTGCACTGGTTTGTTTGGCAATGCCCTAATCCTGATAGCCTGGATAGAGTGTAAGTGAGCAGAAAGACATTGTTATGGTCCTTTATTGCTTTGCTCTTCAGCCTGCTATGAATATTTCTCCTCTGCTTGGCATATCTGCCATTCCACCCTGCCTTGGAACCAGCCAATTACGGAGTGAAGCCTGTACAATAATGAGTCAATTAAAGTATTGGTGTTTTGTCTCACGAGAAAAATAATCAAGACACCAACCTAAATACAAAGTTCTATATTTAAATACAGTTGAAATGTGTGCATAAATGAAGGACATTTGGCAAAGAACTATCATTACTCTGCTCTAAATAATGTCATACATGATACTATATTAACTATTTCTCACAGAATGTTAGCCTTTATTTTTATAATGTGTGGAAATTAAGAGGACTATGTACCATGTAAAAAGTAGTATCAAAATGATTAAAATGTAGCTTAATTTTAAAACTAGATCCTAGTGAAATTTAGAAGTTGATAGTAAAGTCATAGTATTTAAACTAGGTAGCAATGTGATAGATTAACTGGAATGGGTCTATACAGTAATAGGCTTATTTTCTACCCTGTATAAAATGCCCTCTAGCCCTTTTAGAAGTATCAGTTGATATCTTTATCCACACATCTTTAGTTCTTAAAATCTGTACAAAGACTAAACTAAATGATTAAAAGTCACTTTACTGTAACAATTTATCATAAGTACAAACTTACTCCTATGATGAACATTTTTATTTACATCATTTGATTGAGCTGACAGAAAAATTCTCTAGATTATTATTTATTTCCATTTATACCTAAAATATAGGTTCATGTTCTCTAGCACCAGGAAGTGCTAAACCTAAATAGACCTCTGCAACTTACAACCTCAAAGATTTTAGGCAAGTTAGTAGGTTCAAACTTACATTTTTTTGTTTTATTTGTATATGATGTGGGGATACTAACATTTATTTCATAGGTATCAAATCAATATACATCAAGTATTGTACCTGGTTCCTGGCATAGAAGTAAACCAATGGTAACAATGTAGAACAGAAAAATTCCAGGCTTTACATTCTCAACCATTTTTAATACTTCAGTAAGTTAAGAAGTCACATACCATCTTGTTGCTACCCAAATACATGTGCTTAAATTAATTCATTTCCCTCAATTTGAAAGTGCTCAATATGTGGTGTTAACTTTCTTTTTTTAAAGAAAAGTTTTATTCTTTTCTAAGCTCAGGAAAATTTTTCAATAATTTTTAATGGTTAAATGACAAAGGAAAGAAAAAGGTGGGCTAGCCAAATAGCTCAGTGGAGTAAAGCTCCTGCTTAGGCAGATGCTCGGGGGTGGGGTCGATCCTCGGGCCTGCACTGAGACAGGGATTGAGACTGGGTGTGGTGGCGTGCAACTGTGATCCCAGCACTTGGGAGGCTGTAAAACAGGAGGATCACTATGAGTCCAATCTGTAGAACCTGCAGACCCTGTCCTAAATACAAAAAAAAAGATATCAGAATAAATGTAATCATTATGTACTATAAACATGTATAATAAAATGTATAAAAAGACATCAAAGATTTTCTTTAATAATAATGAAGCAAAACTTATTTCTAACAACTGAGGCAAAGGCAATTAATTATATAGTAATGTACTGCCTGATAAAATTCAGGCAATTACATATACTTTGCTGAAAAATGATGCTACCTTTATGTTCATTTGAATCTAGGAAGACTATGTATTAGTCACCTATAAATCTATAACTGGAAATATCTGAGATGTTCAACAGAGACTGGAAAATTTGGTCTCACTGGAGAGTAGTTTGCTAATAATTTTACATAAAAAGTAATGAATTTGTGATCATAGTAAATATGTTATCTTCTTGTCCAATAATAAAGTCATTTACCCTTTGCTGTTCAGCAGAGCTAGACCAATGACAGAATAAAAGAAAATTGGGAAAGTACAAAGTCTGTATTACAGAGGCAAATATTTTCTTGGGCTTTTAAAATATTCAATATGAGGGCTGGCGAGACAGCTCAGCAGACTAAGAGCCTGCTCAGGCAAGCTCAGGGACAGAGGTTCAATGCCAGCTGCACCCCTCGGCACACTGAGCTGGCCACCAGACCCAGACATGGTGGTGCCTGCCTATAATCCCAGCACTGAGCAGGCTGAAAACAGGAGGATCATTATGAGTCTGAGCTGCATAATGAGACACTATATTAAACACACACAAAAAACTAAATGAAATATCCATTATGTATGCAACTGAAAGGTCTTATGACAAAATATGCAACTTACTTTATTCTAAATTCATTCATGAAAATACTCCCAACTTTATGGAATTATAAAAACTTCCCTCCTCACACTAATTTAAGTTGTGTACTAAGAAAGACAACAAGTAGACGCTCTGGACCAGAAAGGAGGGACAGTGAGACACCAATGATGTTATTAATGCTGGATTAAATTTGTAAGATTGAGGGTTATTAGGACTCAATGAAAAAAATCAAAAGTCTGAGACAGTTCATGGTACTCTGAGTTTCTAAATGTCTTTGTTCAGAATGCAAAAATGTATGATAGGAGAGTCAAATTTTCATTTTCATGATCTCTGATTAAGGGCCAAACAGTTTAAAAGCTACACAGAAGTAAAAAGGAAAGGCTTGTCCAGGATTAAACACTGATTTATTTGAAACTGGTTTTGATAAGAATCCCATCAACATCAAGCAGCAGGTACACTGGCTGCAGGACTGAAAAGCTTTATGTCAGAGCTGAAACAGAAGTTAGCGATTTATGAAGGCTATTATAAACCAAAGGATTTCATACACATGGTGAAAATGATTTACAATAAAACTGGAAATCTTTGTAACTTTCTAGCCAATCTATTAGCTTACAGGAGAATGGTTCTATCACTGCATTTTAAAAATCTGTACATCTTGTATTAGAGCTAAAGTGTCCTAATAAAGAGCTTCATTATATTAATAAGTCTTATAGAAAAGAACATTTTAACAGGAAGAAAAAAAAGGAAAAGGAAATTAGTTCTGAGAAAAGGATGATACAATGAAGTCACTTGGATAAAATAATCAAAATAACCTTTTCCTTCCAAAAGGAGTGATTTAGAAGGATAACCCATGCTTAGTCTCAGCCAGTAGCTGCTGCTACAATTCAGGGGCTACATCACATCAGGAGGTCTACAACAACAAAGACTACTCTTTCCAAAGCTTTAATGGAAGCTAAAAATGTGGAACCAATATTTATTAAGAATACATGTGCCAGACATTTCAACTATCCAGGAAACTAAAAAAAAAATGTTTACCGATCAATTTCTATGTTCTTCACAATAAACCTGTTAGTTACATGTTTTTACTTCTGTTTTTCAGAAGAGAAGACATAAATTAGGATATATCACACAGGATGCAGAGGTTCAAAGTGAAAATTCAGATTGATAATGTTAAACTTCTAAAACTCATTGTTTTTCATATCACATTTTAAATGCATAATGAAAATAAGAGTAGATATGGTATTATTTAGATGCTACAGATGTTCCTAAAAATATAAATTATACATAATACTGTCTATCCATAAGCAGCTACTACAATTGCATAAAGTTTAGCTTGGCACTAATCTCCTATATAAAGATGTATATAAGTGTTCAGCAAAGTAAGGCATTGTTATTAGCTCTCAGATACAAATTTTCATTTGTGTTATTTTCTTTCATTGTTGAATTGCCTGATGCCTAAAACTAAGGAAAGAATCACTAGGGCATAAACAGCCAACTATATACCCCAGGATGTAGAACTGCTGAATCACGTAGTTAAGCTTTTAACTCTCTCGTTGACACAATGTATCAACTGTTACAACACTCTTTATAATGACACATACTACACATTTTTTTTCTTTGTTTGAATCAAGTATTTGAATTTTTCATCTTAAGAGAATTACAAAGATGAAGAACCTAACACAATGTCAAACTAGTTTCCACATGGCACTTTACAAAATGATTTTTACAATTTATTGGTATTAATAAAGAAGATACCAAAGAATGACTAAGGATCTGGGTCAAGTAGTTCATTTTTCTTCAGTGAAAAAAGAACCTAAAGGAATCTTTTCCATTGAGACACACTCTAGCAGCTTATCACATATAGTAGTCATCTTTACAAACTACACCCAAGATAAAGCTCTTTTCTGTCTTGGTATGCATAAGCATAAGGCATTAACTACTCCAAGAACATGATTATTGAGAAGCAAACTATAATAAAGCAATAAAATTCACAAATACAAATATTTTCATTTCTCACTTAAGCAACTATATTCACATGTACACGCTGAAGCTCACACACAATTTTCTTGCATATTTAATAGGTTCCTAAATTTATTTAAGCATTTTTTTATTATACAATATCTTTTTTTGTGTGTGTGGAACCGGGGATTGAACTTAGGCACTTGCGCTTGCCAGGGAAGCACTTTTTCTACTGAGCCATCTCCCCAGCCCCTACATCTTAAATAAGGGATATTCATGTATTTCATAATTTGGCAAACCTTATAGTAATGTATTTTTCTGTTTAATGAATACTATAATATTTAATAGCATTAACTTTGAGACAAGCTAGACTGCAAACTATTTGATTCTTTTTAGAAATTACCAATCTTTAACATAGTAAAAACTGAAAAGAACAAGTGCTCATGGTGACCTACACCCTCCAATGACACAAGATTTTTTCATGGTAGTTTTACAAATTAAATTAACACTATGATTATAACAGTAACATTATCTGTCGTCAATAGGATTACGTAGTTTCCTTCAGATTCACAGTTGAGAATTATGATGAGAATTTTTAAATTCCCCATCCAAAATTGTTAGGAAATCTCTCTCCATGCATTATGGTTTAAATCTAAAATGTCTCCCAATTCTTGTGTTTGGACATGGGGCCCAGGGCAAGGCCCTGCAAGAGGGTATTTCTGTCCTCACTTTCTCCTCTGCCTCTGGCTTTCCTCTGTCATGTCGTTCTGCACGTTGTTTCTGCCTTGGAGTCAACCACGCACTGACTGAACTCACCAAAATTGTGAGTCAAAATAAATCACCCCTCTCTTAGACTGCAGGTGTGGAGTGTTTCATCCCAGGGACAAGCAAGTAACTAATATAATGTGAAAATCACTAATTGATAGGTCAGTAGATAAAACCTTATGAAACTAAACAGTTTTCAGAAGTAATTTCCTTTAAGGAATAATTTAGCAAGAAACATGATTTTTAGACTCTGCTATCTCTCATATGTTCATGAATGTGTACACACACACACACAGTGACAAGCACCATGTGCCTCACATTGCTTCGGCATCTAACATTTTTATACACCAAATGTATTAATACCTGGCATAAACATGAGCTTAGGAAGTCCTGAAACATTGTGAGCATTCTTAGAGTTACATTTAGCAAGAACTTAAAACCTACTCCACAGGGCTTTTTCCAATACTGAATTCTACTGAGAGCCTAGGGCCACAATATAGTCATTATTACTAGACAGACTTTCAAGCATCAAGTTTAATGAGAATCTCTACTAAAACCTGGGAACAACTTGTCTCATTTGTGTATCAAATGCTTTTCTCACTGAAAAACTAGTAACTCAGCCATCAGAGAATTTTTATTCTGCTTTTGATTTTTCCACTTAAAAGTGATTATAAAATTATGAAATGATTTTTTAACCATGTCTCAGTTGATGGGTTTTTGTTTCATTTGGTGAAGTTCTCCATTATTTCTAATGGTTTTTTTTCTTACTATTTTGTATCCCTTTAGATTTAAAAAAAAATCATGAAATGTTTACAAAACTGAATTTATCCGCAGAGGAGCTGCACGTAACTATTTTTGCAACAACCATTACAATGAAATTATTTTTCTTCAGGCCTATGAATGATTTTTCTTCATTTATCATGTCCCACATGTATAACAGTCTTCATAAAGCTCTCTTATCATTGTTGTATTCTATTAAAATTAGATGAACTTAACCATCTCTTATTATTAGACACTTAGGTAGCTTCTAGTTGTTAACTACTATAATAATGCTACAGTGATAATACCTCAGTGTTCAGCTTTTTCCTTTACTACTTTCTTAGGAGATATTAACAACTGTAGGGTTACTAGTTTCAAAGTTAAAAACATTTTTCAGTCTTGGGGAAAAAAATCAAAAGATTCATATCAATCGCTGCTACTATTACCCATATGTAAGAGCACCTGTATCACTTCATCCTTTGGCACCATGTTACTAACTTCTTCATTAGTTGATAACTTCAAATGTACTTAATTGTTTTAATTTGCATTTTCTCACCACCAGAGTTCAAAATTTCTAAGTTTTAATTATAAAAGATGACATTGCTACATCAGCAAGAAACCATATTGAACATAAGTCAATGGTTCAAGGCTAATAAAGTAAAATCTTAAAAACATAATCTAATCATGACATGAGTAGCTGTTATTGTGCTGCATGGTGATTAAGCATTAATGGCAAGCAGTTCACAGTAGGTGGCTATTACTACTATTATTCACCCATAGCCAGACTAAGCATTCTTCCACCGTTGAGGAGGTCTGGACAAGTAGAGTCATAAGCCCTCCTAAGGAGCCCTTGATGTGAAGCCAAGTGTGATCCAGATGCAATTCCTTCTCAGCACCATGCACCCTCTACACACTGAGCACCCAGGGTTAGGCACTGTGTAAGTCTGGTAAAGGACCAGCCAGCACTTATTTTACTGAGGTGACAGGACATCAGATGCGACTCAAAGAGCTGACAAAGAGTGAGCCAGGAAATCCCTTTTCTCTTCTTTATGATTATAAGGATCTAGGTTTCCACAAAGACATCTGAAGAACTTTTAATTCTGAACTATTTCCATCTCTTTTCCCACAGAGAAAATGAGAGAGCTACAGGCCCATTTATACTCAAGTTTTCCCAGTCAACTGACTAAAAAATAAAGGACCGTGCTGGGAAAAAGGACAAAAGCACTTTCTTCTGCCAAAAAAATTTCCTCCAGTACTGTCTGAATTTTCATACTCTTAGAGATTCATTCTTTGATGTTCCTAAGCACATAAGTCTAGGAAGATTAGAGAAGGATGACAGACTGGGAAGGGTAAGAAGGGGTAATACTAATCCACACCCTATCATGAAGATTAATTTAATCAACTTGGCTTTGTAAGATACAATACTTAACTCTGAAGCACACAGAGAATAAAGATAGTAGCTGTAGTATAGAGAGAGCATAGGAAGAAGCAAAAGGAGTTAAGTCATTCTGGCCTGCTTTAAAAACGAATGCATAGCTGAAAATACCAGAGTACAGAAGAATAGGGGAGGGTCCCAAGCATATGGTAATAAAAACTTTATGTTTCCTTAGATGTTGGGAGTTGATGAAGCTATAACTTATATAGATATTACTTAATTCTCACCACAACCTGTACTGAAACTGAGACTCAGAGATGTTAAGTAACTTACCCAAAGTCACATAGGTAGTAAGTGGCAGAGCCGGGACTCGAACCCAGGTCTTCTGATTCTTCCTGTGCATTTCCAGCTCCCCTGGAGCTGAAGCAGGGGCAAAAAGGGAGGTGGAAGTAATTTGCCCAAGACCAGGCTTCCCCTCTCCCCTCATTTCAGAGGCCCAGCAGAGCAGACACTCAACACTCATAGTGACCCTTTCTACCAAATCTTTTCAGGATGAAACACATGGACTCTGAAAATGTTTCTCAGCCTTAGTTCCAAGAACGGCAGTTGGAGCTAAACAATGTCTGAAGTTATTTTTTTTTATACTTGGCTATTTATATGAAACTCACTAGAACTTTAAAGCACAGTAATCTTCATTTTGGAGTGTATCATTTATAATTAAAATTATTTAAATCAGATTCTTTAAATTTCTTTCAGCAGTTTTAGTTAAACCATTTAAATTACATCATTATAGAAATTATTTCTGAAACTGCCAAAGAACCAGGATATTAATTTAGCTGTAACCCACCCTGGCTACTTTTAACCAATTTGAACAATTTCTCCTTGGTGAGTATTATCATTAAAAAAAAATTTTAATTATATATTCAGGTTTTTCACAGCAAACTTCAAGTATTTTCAACAAATAAAGCACATAGTATCCTCTTGAGGTATTTTATATTTTCTAAATAATGCCTAAAATGCTTTCATGTATCTTTTTATAGTTAAATTTTTACAACAAAATTTAGACAGTCCAGTCTGTAGCATATACAGTAATTCCTTAATTTTTCTTAAAGGAGTTATATATTTTAATTTCTATCTATTTAACTTTCTATGAAGATTCAAACACACTCAGTGAGAAGTTTAATTTCCTTTGCTAATATCCTAAGAGCACAAGGACAGGAGGATTCACAAGGACCATACCCATGATAACTTTCTTGTCATTTCCAGATCTTGCCGTGAGGAGGCTCCATATATTTCAGTCTTTTTAACAACAACAGCTATCAGTAATCAACAACAGCTATCAGTAAGCATTTACACAAATCAGGGAAAACAAAAGACTACCCAGAGAACACAGCATGTGTACCCAAGCCATCTGAGCTTTATTCAAAGGATATACTACTTAACTACTCTTCCCTTGAGTACCTGCCCTAAGTAGTTTAAAGTTACCTGACATTTTTAAGATAAATAAAGTGGTAAATATAATGAAGAGGATAAGGAAAAAGAGCTCATATAAATAAAATAAGGGAGGAAGAGGATGAGGAAGAAGAGGTTGGATAAGGAGAAAAAAGAGAAGAGCAGGGGAATAAGAAGGGGGAAAAAAGCTCACCTAAAAAACAAATTTAAAGTACTGACAACTTTCAAGTTCTGTTAACACAGCTCCCTTTTCCCATCGTTTTCTGACTTCACTTTTGTATGTTAAAAATCTGATTATATCTAATGCTCTTTAAGTCTGTTACTGTTTGTGTCTAGGTGTTCCCCTAAAGCCTCAAACAGTCATAGGATGTCTTCTGGAGTCTGCAATTGATTACTGGGTGCACCCAGGTCAAGTAATCTGCAACAAAGTGGGAGGGGGGAGGTTAGGTGGAAGCCTCAGCTGCTGCCCCTCCCTTTGCTCTTTGCCCTTCTCTGTGCCACTGCCGCTCTGCCTTGGAGCCAGCCAAGTATGGACTAAAAACTTCCATTAACTGGAGCTAAATAAACCTTTATTTTCTTCATTTTGGATGTTAGTTACTTGTCCCAGCAAAGAGAGAAGAGTGACTGAGACACCTGATAATAATATTTATATTTATAGTGTTTCATTATCTTATGAGAAAAAAGTACTCTGGTGTTCTTCCCTCATATTTCTGTAAGCCTTATTTACTTACATCTGTTCAAGATTAAATGCCCAGAAAATTGTCCTAGTTTATTAAATGGCATAAAAACAATAATCGTAAAACTTTAAAAAATTCCATGTGCCTACATTTCATAATTTGAACCTTACAGAACCAGAAAACTATCTTCTAGTATCTTGCTTTCTTTAATAAGCTCTGTGACACTAATTTTCTAATCAAGCAATCTGGAGAAAGTCATCATATTTATATATGATTAAAATGCCAATAAAGGGTTTTAAGTTAATAGGAGTTTTGGAAAGTCAAGGCTGGCTTCCCACAGTACTTCTTTTTCACTGCCCTACTCAGCTAGCATGCCTAACAGCACCATAATCAGGAATCAGTCATGGCTCCCAGAAGGATATCTGAGTCTGATGGTGGCCTTCTCAATATGTTTTAGGTGGTTCTCCAAGGGAGGGAAGCGTATCTACCTGTCTTATATGCTTTTAGTATTTTGACACAAGACAATTCAATTTCCAATAACGCCTTCATATAAAAAGAACTTGAATTTTATTTAGTTAAAAATTCTCACATTAAACCATCAGGTTCAAGCTCAATGTATAGAAAAGATTCTTCAGTAAAAAGAAAAATAATGAGAACATCAATTACACTGCAAATAATCACTGACCTCCTCCTGTTTCTGCTATCAACCCTGTTTAAATATTAACAAAATTCTTATAACATCAACCTCTAAAAGAGATGATGCAATACTTAAATTATTTCTATAATTCCATTGCACTTTTATTTGCTAATATTCAACAGTAAATCCAGCCTTATAATTAAAGTGTCCTGAAGGAGAAGTTTCTTGAAATAGTATTTTTCCTTCCACATCCAGCAAGTGAGCTCTGGAATTAGAGCTGGTTATGAGGTCATCTAATCTGACAAACAGTATTGAGAAAATAAGAACAGGAGATCCAGAAAAATTTAGAATAAGAATTTGTTTTCCAGGAGGCTCTGAGTAACAAGATTTTATCTAATTGAAACAATAATATTAAAAAGCTTGACAGAATACATTAGCCTATTATTAAAAGGACAATATAAAGCAAGCATGGTGACACATATTTCTGACCCCCAGCACTTAAGAGAGGGGCTGAGGCAGAAGGTTTGAAGGCCAGCCTGAGTTACACAGCAAGTCCTTGTCCAAAAAATAGTTAACAAAAAAAATTAAAAACTAACAAGTGTTAACATAAATTCTGAACCTTTAGGAATCTTCTCCACTTAAGAATGACCACATATCTAAAGAAATAGTCAAAATACCTTACTACTAGAGTATATAAGTATCAGGTATTAAGTGAGAATTATAGAAAGAAAAAAGTATTACAAAGTTGCAATGAGAGTATTCACAAATGGCAATTTGTGGAAACTAACACAAAAATTTCCAGAATTAGATAAAATTTGAGATCAGTGAGTTGGGATAATTACATGTAAAACAAAATCATTTTTTTTTCAATGAAATCTCAGCATAAGGACTTAAAAGGGAAATAAAACTTCAAGATTGTATTGGGCTACTGTTTGAGAAGATGTTGGTTTTTATATTAGTCTTCACTTATAACAAAAATACCACACTACTGGGTGTTTGGAAAACTCAAAACAATAAACTTTAAGGGTGAGCCTTTCTTCATTTCAGAAGGGAAATTTGAGAACTAATTATTTCTATAATTCTGTTGCACTTTTATTTGCTATTATTCAACAGTAAATACAGCTTTACAATTAAAGTGTCCTAAAAGAGGAGTTAAGAAGGATATTTTCAACGTACCACCTGTAGGCTGCTTAAGAATCTATTAGAAGTGGGATTTCAAGTAAGTTTGTAGAGCCCTGTATATCTGTGGAGATTTACATTGCCTATTTACTTATTAATGATTCAAAGAAGTCTTATAATCAAAACTGTACAATTGTTTCATCCACCAAATTTGTTTAACCATGAAGTAGAATTCAGGGTCTCAAAATGCACTCCAGAAACTAGACGGATACAAGCACAAAGAAATGTATACAAAAAATAAGCTGCTAACTAGAAGCTCTTCATTATGTTGTCTTTGGAAAATACACCATTTTTTGTTCAAGGCAAACAAAATGTACTCACTGTTGCAGTACTTCCTTTCCCTTCTGAATGGAGTTCTCAGCAAATGACAGGCCACTAAACAGTTATTTCAAGCCAAGGTGAAAAACTCTTGCTACTAGTTCCCAAGTTTAATGGAACTGAAAACTGTGTATCGCCAAAGTACTTATCATAAGGAGACAGGTCGCCTCTCCTTTTTTACTAGGAGTATGACAGTTAAAAACTATCCTAAATTACGCTACAAGAAACACCACAGTTAACCACTATACCACATACAGATGAAAAAGATATGGGTAATAGATGAAGAAGAAATTAAGTTCACCCAATTCAATCACATCAAAAAGAAGTCTCAAAATAATCATTACAGTGGGCTGGGGACTTGGTTCAGTGGTTAGAGCGCATGCATTTCAGCATGTATGAGACCTGGACTTCAATCTGTAACATCAAAAACAAAACAAAACAAAAAATATAGAATCCTCAAATTTCATGGCTGATAATTTCAAAATTATGTTCTTTTAATGGGGCTAAATAAATGAACAACTTGTTTCTGCTTCAGTGTTTACACTTCAGAAGAAAACAATATTGCCCAAATGGTAACTTTGAAAGTTTCCTAAAGTATGTATGGTAGAAGAAAATGTGTTTCAGTACTTTAGTGACCTTAACCAAATTACATTTCAGTACAGAAATTAAAGTATGATCAATTATATGCAGTAATTTAACAACTTATCTGCAAGAATGAAAAGGTTTCTGGACTATGATCAAAAAGGTAATTATAATTTTTGCTAAATACTTACTGGCAGAGGCTCACTATTACTTAATTCTGATCTTCCTTTGAAGTTAATGGTTTCTGTAACAATTGTCCTTTTTAAACATCTACTATGATCTTTGGTATCAAATACAAACTAATTATTATATCACTATGTCATTAAGATTGCTGATATGACCCTGTTATAATACATTTAAAATTCATTTCTAACTCATCAACTGATTTATCTCAACTCTCTACCTCCCTTCGATTAAATATGTTTTGGGTGTTCTTTCCTCTTTTATGCTTTTCAATATTTTCATTGCTGAAAGAATCATGTATAGCTTTCTATTACTGCTATTTCACTTTGAAAGATAGCTTTCAAATGTGCTTCCCAGGATGCCATTATTGAAAAATAAAACAGGGCCAGCCAGATAGCTCAGCTGATTAAAGCACCTGCTTAGGCAGACACAGGGACCAGGATGGTATACAGTGCTGGCCCATTCCCTGGGTGCGCCTAGATGGCCATTAAGACTGGGTGTGGTGGTACACACCTGTAATCCCTTGGGAGGCTGAAACAAGAGGATCACTAGGAGTCCAATCTGTGTAGGGACTCTGTAGACTCTGTACTAAATACATAAAAACAATAAATAAATGAAAAATAAAAAACAAAATTGAGGGCCAAGGAGATTGCTCAGTAGAATAAGCACTTGCCTGGCAAAAACAAGGGCCTGAGTTCAATCCCTAGTTCCGCAAAAAAACCTTCATGTCATTACTTCAAAATTAAAATTTGAAATTGAATAAGTCTTTTAAAAAAACATGCTAACAGGAAATGTATTAATCATAACTCAAAATGCTTCTTAAAAAATTACACTTTAAAATAGATAAACCTAGGCACAATGTTGTGCAGCTGCAGTGCTGACTACTAATTCATTGTATAGTTTTTTACACAATAATTTTATCCTCAAACTGACACAGAATAAAATAAAAACCTATACATTTACATTATTTGGCAAATAGATGGATTTTTTTCTACTAAAGTTCAAGGGATAAGAATAAAGATTCCAGAAAAATATCTAAGTATATTTCATATAACAGAATTTACAACTATTTTACCTTTGTGCAGAGAGGACAGTTTTTTGTATATTCTGTGGATTTATGTTACAACTTACCAAACAATGTCTGATACCTATCAGCTGTGTAAGGAATATCTGCTGAATCACATTCTACAGAAAAAATTTAGGATGATCACCTAAAAGAGGATCACAATCCACCTATCACTTTGCAGAATTACTGCCCAAGATCAACTGCATGGTAAGTTCTTAGAAACATTACATACACAACCATCACTTTTCCATTGAACAGTAGTCAGAGCCTGCTAGCAAAAAGCAGATACTACAATTTTTTTTTTTAAAGGATACATAGCAGTATGTTATAAATATACTTGGAAGTCAGGACCTGACAATATCTGGCCAGATTAAGAAAAGCAATTCAGAAGTAACAACAGCCAAAAGATGCACAGAAAAGGTTTACACAAGCAGCCATGCCAAGCTTTGTATGGTGCTTCTAAACTGCCACTGGCATCTTTTCACTAGTTTCCTGGTATTAGTTTTAGAGTTAAAAGGAACCAATTTGGCAAAGGCTCCAGGGGAACACAACAGGTTTTCACTGTCCCTCGTGTTTCTCATAAAATGATGAGAAATATGTTTTTCCACTGATAATTTTATGAGGAATATAACATTCTGCAATGTTTCATTTGCTTTTCTTAACTAAGGAATACCCTAATAGTTCAAAGAACTATTATTTTTTTAAAAAACAGAGCATTTATTTACTTCACAATGAGCTATAAACTTCACATTATGTGTGACAATTAGAAAATTCACTACAATAAAGACATTAACACAAAATACCTTACTACAGTCAAAGAAATCAGTAGAACACTGATAGAGAAATAACAAAAGTCATCAAGGATAATATCAAAAGATTTAGGAAAACATTTTGGAGGAAACGAACTTAATCATAATCAAAATATATTTTAGCCATCTAAAAATGTCATCCCTGAGAATGCTCTGGAATTAAAAGGTATATCCAGATGGAAAGGGAAATAAAAATTTGACCCACAGATGGAAGGCAGATAATTTGTAAATATTATGAGAAAAACATTAACACTTAAGATTTAATTAACTTGATTTTTATTTTAATTTTTATACAAGAAACCATTAGTCATTGAGTCTCTTTCATATTTCATGCTTTTCATTTATTGATTTATCCTTATATGTTTTGAAATATAATACAAGCAGTGCTTTCAATAAAGGCTTTGGTTTTTATGCCAGCATTTTTTATTTTTTTGTTTTCTGCAACTTACTTTAAAAAAATCTTTACTAAATGATCAGTGGTATAGTTAGGAAGACTGATAGTTTTTTCAAAGTCTTGAGCCAATAGTAAACATAAACCTTAATAAAAGATGCAGCATCATTTCACAATAAAAAATACTAATGTACATAGTGCAAGAGTTAAAAAAAATTAAAAATTTCACAATTGACAGTGTAACTAACTGTGCAAAGGCCTCTAACAACTTCCTGTGCATTGCTACAGCCCTTAATTTTCCTAATATAGCTCTCCGTTGGAACTGTTAATAGTATGGTATTTTGATTTTGACAATAATGAACATCTTTATTTAAACCTTGTTACATACAGTACCTGATTCAAAAGAATATGTGTTTATAAACAACCATGTTAACACTCTCAGAGACTGACAGAATTCCACACTAATGCTACGTTACATGTTGCCATTGGCATGAACATAATGAGACAGGATTTTTATGTTTCCATAAACATATATACATACATACATACATACATTTTTTTTTAATGGAGATAGATGAAGACACTGACAACTTTTATATCCACAAAGGAAATGTTTCACTCAATTAGGTTAATCAGTCATGGAGATAAACAAAGGAACCTTTTGCTCAATATTAATGTACATGATCAAAAATATGTTATACTAACTTATGCAAAATCATAAAAATTAATCACTTGATTATCTGTAATAAGGAAAAAAGAAATATGAAAGTCTCCAAAAGACTTAGTGATTCCTATTTTTTTCTGGAAAATATTTTAGCATCTTATAAATACTTGTCTGCTGATTACAGAAAAAATGAGTTTTAAAAAAAAAACACCACAATGAAGCACAGATGTAGGTAGACACTATGAAGTGCTGTTATTCAGAACAGAATCATTACATGGTCTAGGACATTTGATAAAATTTATCATCCAGCTAAGCTTACACAGATCTATAATATCAAAAATAAAGCACCGAATACTATTAGGAAGAAGGGAAGTGGTGAGAGTGACTAAATGCAGAAAGAAAATTATTACTTCAGGACCACAGTTCTGAATGGAAGCCTAACAGTGAGCAGTAACAAAAGTCGCCATCAACTATGGCCACCCTGGATAGCAATGGGAAGGAAAGAAGAAATAAAATAAGAAAACAATACATTTCTTTTAAGAGTAGAAACTGGGGACTACCCACTCAGGCCCCTCTCTTGTCTCTCTGTCAGACAGGAGCTGATATATTCTGCACACACACAAAAAAAGAGAAAAAGCTAATCTAAAACAAAGTCTTTTAAAGAAATAAAAGAACCCTAAATAATGTAAAGTTCCTACTTTGACTCTTGGGTGGTTACAGCAAAAAACATGTGGGAGCATATAATAAAGCAGACCAGGATTCGACTTTTTAAATATAGTCAATAAATAAATACTTTTACCATCAAAACCAGATGAAAATATATGAACTGAAAAAAAAAAAAAAAGAGAATGAAAACTGTCATGATATGAGAACCAGAAAAATAGTTCAGTCAAGTTTTTCCAGAAAATGACAATTGATATTAATATTTCAAATATTAATATTTCAGTCTGAAGTCCAAGCATCTAATTAAACATACAAGCTAATGATATTTTACCATAAAATACAAATTGATATATTATCTAGGAATCATGTTTTTTCTAGTATAAAAGAACAGAAAATAAAGACTGATGGGCCCAAACATAATTACCTCTATGTGTTTATATTTAAGGGGAAGGGCACCAGTGAACACATGGTAAAATAACTTATAAGACCAAAACTAAAAGCAATGTATGCTGTAATGATGAACATTACTGTATGTAAGTATAATTTCCTGGTATATTTGGCCATTTTAAGGAAATACCAACAAGTTAGGGTTATAATAGTAAGGTTACCAACAGCTAACTTTGCAGCCCTTTAATTTTTCCAGTATGATTTATCAGTTGGTGTTACCTTCTTAGTGGTACATAAAGTGAAAAAATGAAAAAAAGAAAGATTTTATGGAATTAGTTCTAATATATTTTGTCCCCATGTTTCCGCCTTATTGTGGGTAGGGACTTACCTATATAGTCATACCAAATCCTATATAAAATGAAAGCAATGAGGACAATGCTAAATTACATCACCAGTATTAGCACACAGCTTTTGCAGGCATTTGTACTACAACTAGCCAAATAATTATTAATCAGAGATATTCATAGTAATGTGTATGTATGAGGTAAATGAATTGTGAATTCACGTAATTTAAAGTGTTCTTAACTTTACATGTAATGAAAATATAAGACATAATACATATATCCAACAGAGTCAAATCTGATAGCTGTTGGACATAATTTAATAAAATTCAAAGTTAATACTTTGGGAAGAACAAAATATGCATAAAAATCCATTTTACATATTCAAGTTTGTGGCCAACGTGTAACAAGAGCACTTATTTTCAAAGCATAATACAACACATCATACAAGAAAAGTAATGAAACCCATTCATTTTTATTTCAGTTCAGTCTAAGTATTAAAAGTAAAATTTTATGTTGGGGTAGCCGATATCAAGCAAATTCAAAATATATTTCCACTTGTAAATTTTGTATGATTATGACTCATCTTTTAAAGCTATGTATCTTCTTCAAAATGGCTTATGTCTTTGTACACAATTTGGATCACATACCCATGCCTCGGTCTGAATGGGCTTGATATTGCTCAGTAGCACCTCTTCATAGTTTCCATAATCAATAAATTTAACAACTGCAGTCATACCGGAAGAATGGAGAGCTTCAACTTCTGCTCGGTAAAACTGAGGAAGCAAAAAAAAAGTTTTAAATATGACATTGTCCACAGAGGCAATGTTTGATGGAAATACATCTTTAAGTAAACTGTAACACTGAGTAATATTCTTAAGAAAATAAACTTACTTTTAGTAACTCCTTAACATTTGTAATTCTTACACAAAAAGTACAAATATATAACAGGAATGGCCATTGTTTCAGTCATCCAGATGGCTGGAGTAAGGTAAGGACATCGGACAAGGAGTAAACATGTTACTCCGATCTAGGATTTCTAGGGTTTGAGACACTGCAAAATCAGGAATTTTCATTTTACCCAGTGTTACTTGGTTTGAAGATTGACACACATTAACAAATTCTCTCAGAAGAAATTGATTATGTACCAACTACAATTTAAAATAACTGTAAACTAAGAGTATATCACAGAGTATTTCCCCAACATAGGTCAACTTACTCAGGACTTGATTATAGGACTGACTATAGCTTAATAAATGTGAAAAGGAAACAAGAAATAAATCGCTTTGAAAATATATCTTCTTCAAACTGTGGTATGCATGCAGATTCTTGATTATAATACTATCTACTCAACAGTATTTAACAAGCTCACCAGACTCAAGAAATGCCAAAGGTTAAAAAAATCACATTTTCTATAAATAAATTACCCTATTATACCCTCAAATAAAGATGGTTTTTAATCTAGTAGATTCATTAGTAACTAGTATATTTCACATTACAAAAGTTTAAGTGAGTCCAAGTGCTTATTTTCCAGGTCCAGATGCTAACAAGTATAGAGATACCATGTTGACATTTTCCTTACCTTAGGATTTTTGTTATACGTTCCTCTTTATCACTTTCTCCTTCATTTTTTTTAGCTTTTCACTATTGTATTTCATTAACCGTTTTGCTTATACACTTCAACAGTAAGCTTCCCCAATCATGCTAGTTCAGATAAGCTCAACAAAAAAAAAAATCATACAATGTTCTAGAAAATCAAGTAAGCTGATGTTTACTTAGGAGCTTACAGCTGAGTCTTTATTCCTTAGGGTGCTGTGGGTTACTAAAGGAATGAGTATACAGCAGACATCTGGTTTGTACCTTTAACTCCCCAGAACAAAGCTCTGAACATGATGAGGTTTTTAGAAGTCTCATTTAAGAAACTATGTACCAAATAAAGCCAAAAATTAATTCCACAAAAAATTTCTATATAATCTATAAAGTAATTAAATATGCAGCCATATGGCACTTAATAAAACTGAAGAGCTCATGAAAATCTTCCTCAATAGATGAAATAAATTCAAAAATAAAAACTGTTCAGCCATATGCAACATCAAGAAATTTTATGTTTAAATAAAAATATTTTTAAATCTTTTTTTTTTCTGGTACTGGAAATCGAACTCAGAACCTTGTTCTTTCAGGCAGGCTCTTTTGCTGCTAAGCTATCTCTCGGGCCCCTAAAATAAAAATATCTATTATAGTAAAAGACACGCTGCCATTTATCCCCCTCAAAATGCTCACTTTCATTTCAAGAACACTTATCTCAACATTCCTGTCATTTTCTGAAGCAGTTCTAGAAGTGTTCTTTAGTGTTTTTAATGAGGTGTGGTCAAAAATAC
This sequence comes from Ctenomys sociabilis, assembly GCA_004027165.1. Taxonomy (NCBI): domain Eukaryota; kingdom Metazoa; phylum Chordata; class Mammalia; order Rodentia; family Ctenomyidae; genus Ctenomys; species Ctenomys sociabilis. Next base: position 48,688 of record PVKA01003974.1, on the reverse strand, counting down.
AATGCATGCCGTGCCAAGTGCCACCCACAGAACAGCAGGCTCAGAACTATGCTGTGTCCTCAACTACCTCATTCGTCAGTTCTGGTACTTCCAACTTCATGCTGTTTCCCCAAACCAGATGACTGCAAAAAGGAAGTTTTGAATCAATTCACATCACAGCAGCCACAACAGCACAACTAAAGATACTTACAAAAGAAGACTTCTAGAATTACTAGAGAGTGACAATAAAGGACTCTACAAGCACAAAGTGAGGCAAAGTATTTTGATGGAGATTCATGGCCCTGTGTCTTTTACTATGGTATACTGGTTTTGTTTTGGTTTTTCAAAAGTTAAGCATTCACCACTTTTTAAATTCATTTATTTATTTGTTATAGGTTTCATTACACAGCTCAGACTTGTAGTGATCCTCTTGTCTCAGTCTCCCCAGCACTGGGATTACAGGCGTGTGCTACCACACCTAGTTCCAGGACTTGCATAGCATGCAGTACTAGGGATTGAACCTGGGTCCTTGCACTTGCCAGGCAGGTACTTAAGACTGCCAAACTATCTCCCCAACCCTCACCATGCTTTTTTTTTCATACTTTTCAATCACAAAACATAAATTGATAAGAAGGGTGTTCAAGGGAATGTTAAAGAAACATAAAACATGGAGATGAGTATTGGTAACCAGAAGTTTTTAAACTCATGAGAAAATGGTTCAACCAATGAGAAATTAGTGTGAAGAAGGAAGGGCCAGATGATGGAGAATATAAAGACCTGCTGGAATCTATATTCAATGCTACAGGTAGAATTTAATTAGGAGGAATAACATGGCTTAAAACGAAGATACAGTGATGGCAGTATCAATGAGAATTAAAGAAAGATGAAGTTTAATGCAAGGAACCTGATGTGGATATTTTTACAATATTCTAGTTGAGAGAAGACTTGAACAGGTTTGGCAATCTAGATGAAGAATAAGAACTGCCTGAGACTCTCATAATCTAAGAAAACAATGCTTTTAAAAAGGCAAGGTATTAAGATGAATTTTTAAAGGAAAGATCTATCTCTAAAATATCATTACAGTACACTTAAAAGATTATGGTTTCTTAATGGTAGTCAATTCCTTCTCTTAAATTTCTGTCCTTGTCTGTAGCTAGAAAATTAGAAAGCTACCTATTCTTCACTACCTAGTGTAAGAATGTTTATGCCTCTTAAAATAGGTCAGAAAGTGAATAACTCCTTTCACACGGTATCTATTTGCCTCCCTTCTAATACTTAATAGTGTAATTTCATTCTAAACTGAAAAGTATCCATATCAGTTTAAATCAAAGTATTTACTTCAAAAAAATTATCCAAGTGTCTAATACTCCAGTGATGGAAACAATGAGTAGTGTAAGGTGCTATGTGCTAGATGCTTTTGGCACCATTTGAAATATATTTAATGGAGGTAACAGTTGAATCCAATAGTATTAATAGGAACCTGTCTACTGAGTACATACACTTGTTACTGTTCTTCATTGTTTCATTTTTTCTGGTCATTCTCCTGGCAGGCACACAGATATCAAGGATGTCAATGATATCAAGGAGAAATCCTTGATCTTGTGAAGGGCTACTTTTAGGCTCTTTAACAGCTAACTGTTTCACATCTGTCTTTATTACTTAGTATGTAATCTTTATGGGATGTCAACAGAAAGCCTAAAACATTTACTAAGCCTTTTAAATAATGACTGATTTTTTAGTTTAGTTTTGTTTTGTTTTGTTTTGTTTTTGGCTCACTCAGGCTGTAGTTAGGATAGATATACAGCTACTTAGTTCAATGAGAAGAAAGATTTGTATGAACAGTGTTTAGACAAGATATCATGTCTGCGTCTTATACTATGAGTACCTAGTACAAAGACAATATACCATATATTAATTATTGTAACTGTTCTACTAACCTGTTTTGTAACTGTCTCATTGCTATTTCTTTCTCAATAAAATTAATTTAATAAAATAAACAATGACTGGACTTGAACTCCTCACTCGTGAAGATCATAAACAGCCTCCCATTGCCTAATACAGAAAACCTTTTTTCATCTTCATCTCACCTTTCACAAATACACATGACAAAGCATATAATCTTCTATAGTAGACAATACTGGCTTGATAAAAGCCAGTAATTTCCAGCTACTTCACTTGTTCTTGACTCTGCTGTGAAAGAAAAGTAGCTATAAAGAATATCCCTCTACCCAAATCAAATATCTTCCACTTTTGGAAAATGGTCTAGATAAACCAGTAGGAAAAGTAAGAATCTGGAAAGCAAAAAAAAGTCTGTATTTGTCTTCCAAGCCTCCTTCCCTAATATCCAGAGTGGCCATATGAAAATTCCAATCAAGGAAATTTAAATATAGTCTGTTACTATTCCTAGGAAAGCTTTTGATTTTTTTAGGAAGGAAAAAGACATAATTTTGCCTCTTTTGTTCCTTCTGTCTTTGAATAAAGGCTCAACAGTCAGAGATGCTGCTTCTAAACAAATACTATCCCACATTCATACAAATGCTTTCCAAGCAATGCCATCTAGCATTGCTATTTGTCCTGTTTGTTGCTACCATCAGATAACGATTAACACTGTGCTTATACCTCATCATTCCTGAATACAACAGGGCCTAATTCCAAGCCCTAAGTCCTACATAACCTCTCTCAAAAGGGTCAGTCCATATTCTTTATTCAGAATTTCAATTTCTAGTTACCTTTACCTCCATCCTCCCTTCAGCCACACACTCTCATTAACACTTCCTTACCTTATCAATTAAAACTATCCTATGAGATATTTCAAATACTTTTTTATCTTTACATGAACTAACATCTACCCAAACCCCTCATCCTGCAACTCCCTTGTGTCTATCTTTGCTAATATCTTTAGTACCTTCACTACAATTATTTCTTTCCTACATAAGTATCCTCTCCTAAAATTACCAACAGAGCAAACAAACAATTACAAAATCCTTAAACTGTAGGAGATACAGCTACAGAAGAAACCAAACACAGTTCTACTTTCAAGCAACTTAGTATCAAGGTACAAAAAAGAGATGTCAATCCAAGCATCAAAACCAAAAATCTACAAATTGCACAGTTTTAAAAAGTGAGTAAAGAAGGCACTAGTACGGGAAAAGATTCATGAATGAAAGAGAAGACATAAGATATAAAATACTTATTCTAAGAGGTGATATCTGAGCCAACCATTCAAGGATGAGAAGAGTAGTGCAAAAAAGAAAACGCTGGACAGAGGGGAAAACAGAAAAGTTGTGTTCTCTCTGACAGGCTTGGGGTTGGGTTTCCTTCCTATTCTCATTGCGCTGGCTGCCAGCTCTGGCCAAGCTCTTACCTGATCTACCTGATCCACTGCTCACTGAGCCTCCTCATCTTTCCTTCCTTTTGGGCCACCTCAGTAGGTGAATTAAAACAATGTCTAAATTATCACTCTAATAATTGTTAAACTATTTGGTACAAGATGAATAACTTACATACTTTCAGCTTTTTAATAGACAAGACTATAGACTATAGTATACTTTGTTTAAATAAAATACTTTCTTCTTTGTAAATCAGTAAAATCTAACTCTAAAATTTATATATATATATATATATATATATATATATATATATATATATATATATATATAATTCAGCAAATGGTAATGGAAATAACGGTGGACTATTTTTAATGTAATACTTTTCTAATACATAAGTTAAAACCAAACTTCTTTAAGCAACCATCAAGAAATAATATTAAACATAGTTTTCCTCATTTTTGTAAATTATGTATCTATAACTCTATTTAAAGGCTTTAAAAAGGTACAATTATAGAATAAAATTTAGTTGCACAGTAATGGTTTTCTGTGAAACCTCACAGAATGTGACGCTTGGTGATATCAGCTCAGGCTTGCAGCATCCATACCTTATTGTCTTCCCAATAAAGTGCAAAGCATTCATCTCCAGGTTTCCACATCTTTGCATACTCCATAGGAACAGATGATTCTAGCACTTTTTCTGGCTTAATTGGCCCAGATCTTCTTTTGGGTCCACTACTGTAAAATATTTTATCTTCATAGGGTGCAGCTATGACAGTTCCTGCTGGCTTAATCGGCCCAACTCTTCTCCCTTTCAATGGTATTTCTGTCTCTCCATTTGGAACACCAATGAAACTATTACTTCGGACAGGATTTTGGTAATCAGTATTTACATTAAAATGTTTTTCAACTTTTACACCACCGAAAGCTTCATTATTTATTGTTCGTGATTTCCTGTCATAAAAATGATCGGGATTACCAGTTTGGCTTTCTCTTTTCCCACGTTTTTGATTATTATAATCTATGAATTCTGGAGGAAGTGGATTCTCTTTTGTTTCTCCATAGGATGGACCTTTTCCTGTTCTGGTTTGCAAAGCATTATCTCTTTTGTTAAAAGCACCATTATTGTGCTGAGAACTCAGAGGATATGAAGAGTCTTTAGTTCTGTCATATCTAGAATATGGCCTATCACATTTGATTTTCTCCTCAGCCCATACTTCAGATCCTGAAGAAATACTTGGCCTTTCAGAAACTCTATTTCTAGGCAATCCACTGCCATCCAAAACTGGCTTTGAATTTTGGATGTCTCTTTGAAAACGAGGAGGTTTTTCATTTCTTGGCTGCCTGGTATCATGGCGAGAGAGCTGTCTTGGTTGATTATCTTTTACCCCATTTTGTTCAGTATTTGACATTCTGCGCTGTCCCTGATGAAGTGGCTGCGGCTGTGGCTTTGGCTCTGAAAGGTAAAAGTATGTCACATACATACATTAAAGGAGAACTGCACTCCTACTTTCAAATACTTTGAATTATTACATAAATAGAAAATTACCAATCATAATATCCTCCCACTTCATTGTCTTAACCCTTCTGCTCCCTTAATATCCCATATTTTTAACAGTTTTTCTGCTTAAATACATTACAGAAGTAGTGATATAAGCCAAGAAAAAATGGTGTCCAGTCAAAAGCTACTCAGCTCTATTTCTGAATGTTTGTGTTCTTACAACTATCTGTACATGTGATTCTATTAATTCATTTGCCAAACAAATCATGTAGTAGAAACAACTATGAGGGTTGGGGAGTTGCACCTGCCTGGTAAACACAAGGACCTGAGTTCAATCCCTAGTACCACGTGCCATGCTGGCCCAGGAACCCTGGGCAGGCTGTGCCAGCACCAGGACCAGGCATGGAGGCACACTACTTTAATCCCAGCACTGGGGAGACTACGACAGGAGGACCACTACAAGTCCGAGCTATGTAGTAAGACCCTGTTACCAGACAGATTTTTTTTAATTTAAAAAAAAGAAATTAACTATGAAACTGCACAAGTACAGTAACTACTCAGTCCATTCCTTAACTCCACCCTAAACTGGTAATGTACATTCTAGCCTTCTCAAATGTGTCTGGATATGGAAGTACACCATTATAAACAGTGATCTTAGTCAAGAAAAGAATTACCAATTCCTTGACCTACTAAAGTAGAACTACTGCTTGGAAAAGTTACCAAATTATTACCAAGTATACTAAACAGACAATTCCATCATGAAACCAAAAACAGCAACATAGTAAAGTACAGCAATAAGGTGGTTTCTTCATGGCTCTAATTAACATAGTAATTTTTTCCTTTTCTATTTATAGCCTCTCACAGTTTCTTCCTTCAGTATTTCATTTTTTTAAAATTTTTTTATTTTACTTTTGTTTTATTGAAGTACAAATATCGATGAGACAGTTTTAATATACCTTGATAAGATGGACTTCATAAATTAATACATTGCAAACTACTTTCATAATGTTTTGGTATCATAAAAGGTGTATACATGATATTACACTTACAGACATTATTATATCATATGTCTCTTATCAGTAAGAGACTGTAGCTGTTTGTGTATCTTATTTTTTATACCTGAATTACATCAAAGATTCAATAATTAATACTTTCTACCTTGTTATTTTCCTAGCGGTTGTCCACAGTACTAGAAGTCAACATAATATCCTGTTCAACCACCATTAGTGCAAATCTTGCCCCTCATAGAATTATGTAGAAGTACAGTGTTATCAATCCCAACTGCACTGTCCATACACACACATCAAGATTCTTCCACTCTATAGCCCTTCCTTGCTCTACACCTGCCAGAGATGAGCACTCCATTATCATTCAACTAACTTAGGTGCTTGAACTCGACACACAATCCAACACATTCCAGAATTCCACAACAATAGTGAGTTATCTGAAGAAGTTGTCGACCATAGCCATTTACAGCTCAACTTAATATTATGGCCCCGCGATGTATACTTCATTTTTATACTTTTCTGCTGTATGGTTAAGACCTAGACAGAGCAAGACTTATATACCAACACATGTACTTTATATTTCTTATGAGGTCAGTGAAGTCCCCTCAGGGTTTTTATTGTAGTCCTGTACCTTATTCTGTAGATCCTTTGTCGGTGTCATCCATGTGGATGAGTCACGGCCAATGCTTGACCAGTTTGTACCATGCCTCCAATATTATAAGCAATGCTTCTTTTGTCATATACCAGAATCAACAAAGTCATAGTCATTTTTGTATTTTCCCAGGATCACATTTTCAAAGATGGACACTACTAACATTTGAGTAAATATGCTCCCATTGGAGCACTGGAAGAAAATTAGCCTCATGACTCAAACCCTACGTGTCATAACACCTTCCTTGTATCCCTAATCACTGTAAACACTAAAACTGTATATATTAGTGAACACGCACTGGCAGAAAAAGTTATCTGATAAATTATTTAGAATAACAGGAACATGAGAGAGATCTTTAAAGGTTCTGAGGGAGAAAACTGGTAATAGACTAAATATCAAGATTTTAAACAGCAAAAAAAAAAAAAAAATAACAAAATTTCTCAACAAAACCACTAAAAGCAAAGTCATCGTAATGCAACTTAAATCCTTTTTAAGTAAAGGAAAATAATTTTCTAAGTATAATTCCAAACTGACTCAAACCACCCATTCCTTAATTATGACAAAGGATAAAAATTTATTCAGGACCATGTAAAGAGAAACTTACAAGAATATACAACTTATACATAACATAAATATCTTAACAACTGTACTCAATTATTAATTTTTCTTTGGCCAAAAAAAGTTCTCTTTTTCTTTGTATTAACATTGTTTACTTTATCCAGAACTAAGTTTCAGGGAAGAGGTAATAGCTTTGAGCATAAGCAGGATAAAATGAGTACTTTCAACAGAAAACATACAAGGGCATTTTCTCCAGATTTTATTAGAGAATAAAAGCAATAATCTTAATTATTACACTGCAATAATACAGCAGTAGTAAGCTGGGGACAGGGACCCATACCTGTACTTGTGCATTTGGGAAGTCAAAGCATGAGGCTTACAAACTTGAACCTGGCATAGGCCACTCAGTGACTGAGCAAGAGCCTGTCTTAAGATGAAACAGGACTGAGAATATTGCTCAGTGTCTTCGGTTCAATGTGAACAACCACAAAAAAGCAAAATCTATAAGAGGAGTTACTGTTCTAAATAATATTAACTAATATAAACCTTCTAAAATGTGCTTTTGAAAGGTAATTTTCATACTATATCCATTTTATTCAGTCAAGAAAGGGAAATCCTTAAATGTTTCTTCATCCTCAGATTTCCTTAAATTCAATGTATTGTTTTTAGGTAATTAAGTAAAAAAGTTAAAAGATAAAGTTAGTATTTTGAAATGGAGCTAATTGATCCAATAAATAGCAAATTATATACATTCAGTTATTAAATTGTTGAAAGGGGCATTTAGGCAAATCATAAACTATTTCATGAATCAAACAGAAAGAGTACTCCGTTGTGCAATCAGAAACCAGGTTCTGCTTGAGAAGTCATCATGAGTGTAACTTATGCAAGGGGCCAATAAGCAACATTCGCCAGGTCTACAATCTCTATAATAATAATAAAAGTACACTTACAAAATCATTGATCAGTATTTTGTTACACTATAATTTGAAATTTAAGAATCACTTGAAATAAATTTCTTACTAATATACAAATAAAAATTTGTCATTTCAATCAATATATAAGAATACTAAATTAAACAGGAATCTTAAATTCTTGAAGAAAACTCTCTCTTTGGCAGCAGTTACATCTGCATTTTATAATACAAAAACAGTAACATTTCGTTTCCCAAGATTAATCCGAACACCTACCAGAGAAAGTGCCTTAATATTTACTAAGACTGTACTATGTGCCTAGCTCTACATAAAAACTTATATTATTTCACAAATGCCTCATAATCAGCCCAAAAGAGCAATATTCTCATCCTTAATTTTTACTTTTTTATTATTAATATTTTTACTGAAGAGCAAATAGCAATGAGACAGTTTCAAGACAAATTAACAGGTCAGATTCGACAAATCAACATGTTGCAAAATGTTTTCGTAATGTTTCAGTGTCGTACAAGGTGCATATATGATATTATACTTGCAGGCATTATTATAACAGATGACTCTAATCAGTGAATGAAGAGAGTGCAGCTATATACCTATCTTATTTCTTTCCAGCTGATTTATATCACAGATTCAACAATTAACACCCTCTACCTGTTATCTCCCAAGTGTCTGTCCATAGCACTAGAAGAACATAATATCTTGTCCAACCACTATTAGCGCATATCTTGCTTCTCATAGAATTATGCAGAAGCATGGCATATTTATCCTACCTATACTGTTTATACACACATCGTGATTCTTCTTTTGTATTCCTTTTTTTTTTTTTTTTTTTTGTCTAGAGCTGTCAAAGATGAGCACTCTGGTGTCATTAAACCAATTTAGGTGCCTGACTCAGTGATACAATCCAACACAGTCCAGCATTCCACAATAATAGAGAGTTATCCAAAGAAGTTGTTGAACATAGCCATTTACAGCTCAACTTATTATTATGACCCCACATTATATACCTCATTTTTATACTTTTCTACTCAATAGTTAAGACCAAGATAGATTAAGACCTATATAACACATGTACTTTATGTTTCTTATGAGGTCACTGAAGTCCCTTCAGGGTTTATCTTGTAGTCCTGTACCTTACTCTATAGATCCTTTGTCTGTGTCATCCATGCAGATGAGGCACGGCCAAAGCTTGACCAGTTTGCTCTCTATGAGAGCCTGAGAGAAAGTTTTCTCTCCATGTGACTCTCTCCAGGCACACTATAGAACTTCGATCTCTTCCCTCTGTGGCTGCATAATCTCCTTGATCAGAACATTTGGGGCACAACTGAGGTTCATGATGTTACAGTACAGGTTCTCCTATGCCCTGGGTATTCGCTGAACTTGAAAGGCTAGGGCCAAAATGTTGGCTGGCCTTCAGGCTCTTCTATTTCTCCAATTTTGATCTGTGAAATTAGGTTGTTAACCATCCAGAAGAAAAGTTGATTAGTACCCTGCAGCATATGCCTTCACTTTGGCCTATCTGACTCAATTGTCTTTAGTTGTTGTTGTACATTTTTATTTGTATTTCTTCTTTTGACTTCTTATATACTAGGGAAGCTATATATTTGCACATGTGTATCTGGTTTATTTCACTTACGAGTATATATTCAAGTGGCATCCACTTCTATACAAATGCTTCGAGTTTATTATTCTTTATAGCTGGGTAATACTCCATTATACACAAATACCACATCTTTTTCAACCACTCCTCATGTGAGAGACATTTAGGTAGTTTCCAAGATTTTGCTATCACAAATTATGCTGTTATAAACATAGGTACACATACATCACTATGATACAATGTTTTCAGTTCCTCTTTGAAAATTCCCCACAGGGGGATAGCCACCTTGAATAGGATTTTCCGTCCTACTCTTTTGAGAAGTCTCCACACTGACCTCCACAATGGTTGTACCAGTCTACATTCCCACCAGCAGTGGAGGAGTGTTCCCTTTTCCCCACAACCTCTCCAACATTTGTTGTTGGTTGATTTCCTTATGATAGCCACTCTTTCTGGAGTGAGATGGTATCTCAGTGTTGTTTTAATTTGCATTTCACGGATGGCTAGCGATGTGGAGCATTTTTTCATATATTTATTTGCTTCTTTAATTTCGTCCTTTGAGAAGTATGTATTCATCTCAGATGCGCATTTCTGAATTGGGTCTTTAAATTTGAGGGCCCTGTTATATCTTAGTTCTTTATATATTCTAGATAGTAGTCCTCTGTCTGATTGCTTATTAGTTAGGATTTTTTCAAAGTTTGTGGGTTGTCTTTTCACTTTGTTGACAATTTCTTTTGACAATCAGAAACTCAAGAACAGTTGATCCGAATTGTTGATTCTTTCAAGTGTTTCCCATGCAAATATATATTTGCTCATGAACTCGTTACCTACCCCTATGTCTTCAAGGGTTCCTCCTACTTTCTCTTCCAGGAGATTGTTTCTCTTTCAATGCTTAGATGTTTAATACATTTTGACGTTAGCTTAGTGCATGGTGATAGAGCTGGGTCAAGTTTTAATTTTTGGCATGTAGAAAGCCAGGTTTTCCAGCACCATTTGTTAAAGAGGCTATCATTCTTCCAGTGAGCTTGTTTAGCCCCTTTGTCGAAGATAAGATGGCTGAGAGTGATCATAGATGCCTCTGCATCTTCTCATCTATTCCACTGATCCTCAGGTCTATTTCGTTGCCAATACCATGTTGATTTTATCACAATGGCTTTGTATTATACTTTCAAGCCACGAATTGTGATGCCTCTTGCCTTGTCTTTATTGGCCAAGGTTGCCTTTGCTATTCTAGGTCGTTTGTGGTTCCAAATAAATTTTAGGAACAATTTCTCTAGGTCTGAGAGGTATGTGGCAGTTTGATAGGGATTGCATTAAATCTGTACAGCAATTTTGGGAGTATGACCATCTTTACAATGTTGGTTCTTCCTATCCAAGAGCATGGAATATATTTCCATTTTCTGAAATCCTCTATAATCTCTTTTCTTAGGGTGTTGTAATTTTCTTTGAAAAGATCTTTGACTTCCTTGGTTAAGTGAATTCCACAGTATTTCATTTTCCGCGGTGCTGTACTAAAGGTTATTGTTCCTGTTTTTTCCCTTTCAGTGTGCTTCTTATCTGTGTAGAGGAATGCTATTGACTTTTGAGTATTGATTTTGTATCCTGCTATGCTACAGAATTTCCGTATCAGTTCTAGTAGTTTCTTGGTGGAATTTTTGGGGTCTTCCAAGTAAAGTATCATGTCATCTGCAAATAGTGATAATTTAACTTCTTCTTTACCTATTCTTACTCCTTTTATTTGTCCCTCTTTTCTAATGGATGTTGCTAGTGATTCCAAGACTATATTGCATAGGAGGGGCTAACCAAGCTCACTGGACATCCTTGTCTAAAAGATTTCAGTTTTTCCCCATTTAGGATTGTATTAGGTGTTGGGTTGTCATAGATGGCTTTTATCAAGTTAAGGTAGACGCCATCTATTCCAATTTTCTGTAGGTGCTTGAAAATGAATGAGTGTTGGACTTTATCAAAAGCTTTCTCTGCATCAAGTGAGATAGATGATCATTTGGTTTTTACATCTCAGTCTATTAATATACTGCATTACATTTATACATTTTCTGCATTACATTTATACATTTTTGAATATTGAACCATGCTTGCATCCCTGGGATGAATCCTACCTGGTCATGGTGTATGAGCTTCTTGATGATTTGCTGTATTTTATTTGCTAGGATCTTACTAAGTATTTTTGTGTCTATATTCATAAGGGAGACTGGCCTGTAGTTGTCCTTTTTAGTTGTGTCTTTCGCTGGTTTTGGAATCAGTATAATACTTGCCTCCAGAAATGTTTTTGGGAGGACTGCTTCCTTTTCAATTTCATTTAAGAGTTTGAGCAGTGTAGGGATTATACCTTGTACAAATTTCTTGTAGAATTCAGCTGTGAATCCATCAGATCCTAGACATTTCTTTGTCCATTGGCTTTTTATTATGTTTTGTATTTCATTCGCTGTTATTGGCTTATTGAGAGATGTTGTATCTTCTTGGTTCAGTTTTGGTAATATGCACCTTTCGAGGAATCTGTCCATTTCTTCTGTGTCTTCTGTTCTATGAGTGTAAAGATTCTTGAATTATTAATAATCTTCTGAATTTCTGCTGGGTCTGTGGTGATTTCAGCCTTTTCATTCTTTATTGCATGTACTTGATTTTTTTCTTTCCTCTTTTTGATGAGGTTTGCTAGAGGCTTATCAACTTTATTTAGTCTTTCAAAGAACCAACTATTCAATTTTTGGATTCTTTGGACTGTTTTCTTCATCTCAACTGAATTAATTTCTGTTCTAATCTTTATGATTTCTTTCCATCTTTGCACTCTGAGTTTCGTTTGCTCTTCTTTTTCTAGAAGTCAGAGGTGCTATATTATGGTGTTTATTTGTTCCCAATCTGTTTTCCTAATGTGTGAGTTCATAGCTATGATTTTCCCTCTAAGAACTGCTTTCATCACATCCCATAAATTCCGGTAAGTTGTGCTTGAATTTTCATTGAATTGTAGATATTGTTGAATTTCTTGTTGAATTTCCTCTTTGACCCATTGGTTGCTGAGTAGGGCATTATTTAGTTTCCATGAATTTAGCGGGTTTTTCTGGTTTCTTATGTCATTTAGTTCCAGTTTCATTGCACTGTGGTCAGATAATATGCATGGGATAATTTCTGTTTTCTTGCACATATTTACGCATGACTAGTATGTGGTCTATTTTTGCAAATGACCCATGTGCAGCTGAAAAAAATGTGTATTCAGCTGTGGTTGGGTGGAACACTCTATATATGTCCACTAGGTCCATTTGTTCCAAGCTGTGGTTCAATTCTGCTACTTCCTTGCTAATTTTTTGTCTGGTTCATCTATCTTTTTGAGATAAGGGGGTGTTAAGATCTCCTGTTAAGATTGTGGTCTTAGATATTAGGTTTTTCATGTCACTAAGATTTGTCTTACATAGTTGGGTGTTTGGTATAGATATTTATGAGTGTTACCTCGTCCTCTTGAATTTTTCCCCTGCCCAATACATAGTGGCCTTCTTTGTCTCGTTTGATCCTTCTTGGTTTGAAGTTGAGACTGTCTGAGAATTTGCTACTCCTGCTTTTTCTGTGGTGCTGGAGCATGTAGTATTGTTTTCCATCCTTTGAGCCTATGAACATCTTTTTTGAGTTAAATGTGTTTCTTATATACAGCATATTGTTGGATTTTGTTTCCTAATCCACTGTGCCAGTCTATTTCTCTTAATTTGTGACTTCAGTCCATTTACATTGATGGTTATGACTGAAATGTGGTGACTTATGTTTGTCATGATATTTACCTGGTGTTGTTTCCTCTTTTGTATCCTGTCTTTAATTGTCTGTCCTGTTTAGTGGGTTCCTTCCGTTCTCATTCGTGGAGTTCTAATCATTGTGGTCTCTCTCTAGAACATCTTTCAGCAGCCTGTGTAGGGATGGCTTTGTCATCATGAAATTCTTTATTTGTTCTTTGTCGTGGAAGTATTTCACGTCTCTATCAAAGCTGAAAGAGTTTTGCAGGGTATAATAGTCTGGGCTGGAATTTGTTTTTGTACAGAACTTGAAGAACTCTGCTCCATGCTCTCCTTGCCTTCATTGTTAGTGTAGAGAAGTCGGCTATAATTCTGATGGCTTTTCCAGTTATGCCTTAGATCTATCTGCTGTGTTCAGTTCCTTTTTCCTGCAACTCCTGTGGTTCCCTCCTCTGTTGGTTCCTGGTGGAGCTGCGCTGTCTGGGGTCCCAGGAGATGTCCCTCAGGCATGGCGGGCCTTGAGCTCTCACTCACCAGAGGAGCTGCACTGGCTCTGGGGCCCCAGGATCTCTGGGAACGGGGATTGCTGGGAGAGGTCCCTCAGGCGTGGCAGGCCTTGAGCTCTCACTGGCTCTGGGGCCCCAGGATCTCTGGGAATGGGGATTGCTGGAAGAAGTCCCTCCTGCATGGTGGGCCTGGAGCTCTCACTCCCATCCTTAGTTGACAAGTGAAGAAACATTAACAAAGTGCCTCAACTAAAGACCTAGCTGAAATCTAGGTGAAGCTAACGTCCCCCCACCTTTTTTTTTTTATTATGTCAAAGTGCCTACTCAAAAAAAATAGTGAAGAATATAACCAACAACCTATTAGCTACAATTTTAGCACCTATATCTCTTCATTCTGATAAGAGACAAATTATGAATGTTCTATAATAATCCCTAATAGACTAAAAAATAAATTTGTAGTAGGACTCTCTCCAAAATCCTGACCTAAAATTAATAATCACTGATCATTAATGAGAAAAGCTAAATATACTATTGAAAAGTAGGCTGGTATTCAAAAGCTCACAAATCAGAGCTTGGAGATAGCATAGTATGCCAATTACTAACGTTGAGTAACACATTTAACTTTTCTGAGCCTCATCTTTAAGGACAGGTATAAAATTGAGCTATATACTTCAGAGGACAAAGTTAATGAATGGTGTTTTTACAATCATATCTCCCTTTAATAAGCCCATGTTAGCTGTCATTATCATTATCACCATTCCAATTGTGGAAATAAACTTAGTAACAAAAACCAATAATGGATAAGGTACTTCCCTATTTACATGTTTCATTACCACTACCTCTACCTTTAATTAGAATACTAATCTAGTTTTTGTTTCTTTTCGAAAGCGGAGTACAGAGAATTTTGTAATAAAAACTCCCTTTTTTTTTGCTATGTTGTAAAACGTGACAGAGAAAACATAGATGAGATAATCAGAATCATTTTCTAACAGTCTTTAATTTTAAAAACAAATAGATTCTAAATAAAATCTACAGGTCCTTCCATTTTTTCATTATTCATAGTTAAAAATGTTAAAACATATTTAGAAATTTAAAAATAATTTGAATCCTATCATTATAAAAAGGCCTGCTGAAGCCTCCCTCCATAGTCACTGTTAACATTTTCACAGGTTATTTTTTGTTACATATTTCATAAAGACCTAACTTACATTAAAAAAAAAAAAACAGAGAAGTAGAGCCCTATTACATCTCATGGGATCCAACATACTTTTTAAATTAAATGTATCCCATAGGCATCTTTCCAAGTCAGTGAATATAAGTATCTTACTCATTTCAGTACTGCGTTTTTTAAACAGTCCACTATGTTTTATAAGACAAATATCAAAAACCTTTGTTGAAACTCCTAGAAATGTATTATATATACATGTTCAGCAGTTAAGAGTTTACCCCACCAATGGATCTGAACTGGGAGGGGTTTCAGTTTCAGAACTGGGTTTTTTTTATTAGTGCATGTGTGTAGTACACGATGATTACATTCCTTGGAGGAGCTGGTACAGATACATAATGCACTGTAATTATTTTCTTCATCCCTTTGCTCTCTCTCCCTTGCACATTCTTCCCTCCATCTCTTAACTCTCCTTCCTGGTCAAGAAAGGACAACCTCCCTATACTCTATCATCTGTCTTTGTTTTGCTCTTTATTTATATTTTGAGTTTCTCATCACTCAACATTATGGCATTCTTTTTAAAAGAAGCTATAAGGGCCGGCATGATAGCTCAGCAGACTAAAGCACCTACTTAGGCAGAGTGCAGCGGTGGGGTTCGATCCCCAGAGTACCATGCTGGCCCCACCACCATGCTCGGTGGTGAGTGCCTGCAGTCCCAGCACTGGGGAGGCTGAAAACAGGACAACCACTACAAGTCTGATCTGTGTTGTGAGACCCTATAGACCCTATCCTAAATATAGAAGAAAAGAAAGCTACTTTAAATATTGTTAGATAATAACCAAACTGAAAATGAGGTCTAAATCTTACTCTATTTTTTTTTTCTCCCTTTTTTAAGTTAACATAAATTCAGGCAAACATGTGTTAGTAAATGTTTGCTAAAAGACAAAATACTCCAAACTCAAAATTCTACATTTAACACTGTCACGCACGCTGAGCTAGGGGGACAACATTAAAAGCAAAAACATAGTCCTGTTTTCATTCTCTAGGACAGTGTACACTGAAGCATGTGAGGGCAGATTTAGTGTGTTCAAACGATTACAGGGAAGACTGGCCTAGCACTCAAAAACAGGAAAGTACTATCACACACACACACACATACACACACACACAAACACACACACACACACACGTGTAGAAAAAGACATCTCTGCTTTGGTTAAAGAACAGTTCCTTCTTTTGCTTCCTATAATGGGCCTACAAAGTCACAATGAATGCCAATTTATAAAGTCTGCATGATGATACTTACCATAGGATTATTATGAAGATTCAATTTGGAAATATATGTAGAATTACTTTCTCTTGAATCCACAGGGTCTTTGAAATCAGAAAAGCCACTCAAGCTAACTAAGGTCCCACCTCTGTTGTGACCTTGTAAAGCTGAGACAAAGCTACTTTATTCTTTCATGCTTTCAGCCACTCACTACTAAACACCAGCTAGGGATGGTATCAACACCATTCTACTCACTGTGTATGAAGCAGTAGGTAAGTCAGACACCGCTCTATCTTCTGGTACTTTAGTAATAATGGGAAGAGGGGGACAAGTATACTGATCATAAATAATGTGGCTTCAAACCATAACTGAAATATTTATGTTAAAAAATTTCATGATAAAAGTGAAAGGAGTATACATGTAAGAATAAACAAATAATGGGAAAATTACAAAAAGCTGAAGAGTTATTTCAGCTGAACCTGAAAGAATGAGAAGAGGCCAGGAATATAGCTCAGCAGCTTAAGTGCCTGACTAGCAAGCACAAAGTCCTGAGTTGAATCCCCAATATGGGGTAGGGGGGAGGGGGGGATACTGAAAACAAGTTTCAAGAGTGGGGACATAGCTCAGTGATCTAAACACCTGCCTGGAAAGCGCAAAGATCCAGATTTGATCCTCAGTCTCCCATGCCATGCCGGCCACCTACATTGAGTATAGTGGCACACATTTGTAATCCCAGTGCTGGGGAGGCTGAGACAAGAAGATCACTATGAGTCCAAGCTGCATTTCGAGACCCAGCACCAAACAAACAAATCTTTTTTCAAAATGTTTTTTAAAAACATGAAAAGAAATACAATGAAAGTAGGGAACAATTGCCTAACAGGCAAGAACACCACATACAAAAGTCCTAGTTCATAAATTTTGAGTAGAACCTGAATCATCAGAGAAAACATCATGCATTCCAATATCTCAAAATTGATACCCAGTTATACTAAATATAAATATAAAATGTACAGGAAAAATTAGTACACAGAAATTTTTAGTTTTAACCTGTCATTTTCATTAAATATTCAAAGATAAACAGTTGTTTTCCTATTCTCCTTAAATTTTTTATAAGTATGAGATACTAAATTGAAGAATAAGCTTAAAATAAGCACATTTATTACATACAGTATTCGTAAGATTAACTTCTAGTGTTCTAAACTCCCTTAAAAAAAAAAAAAAAGAGTGCAAAGGTTAACTGAAATCACAAGCAGCTGGTAAGGGGCAGCACACTCCTACAATCCAGCACTACGGGAGGCTAGGGCACAAGGCTCAAAAGTTTGAGCCAAGGCTGACCACCTTAACAACTGAGTGAGGTCCTGTCTCAAAAGACAGATCACTGTTACTATACACAAGCAAATCATAGAACTCTAGAGAAACAAGGACACATACAGCAACAACACAACTGCAAAGATAATATCCCTGTCCAGCCATGCTCAAAGTAAACACACAGTCCGAACTGACTCTTACAAATACAAAAGGGAAACAAAAGTTTAGTCCAAGAATATTCCTCATGTAATTTAAAAAAAAACAAAAAACAAAAAAAACATGAGCTTTCTTCAGGGAATAAGCATAAAAACATGATCAAACAGATAGTGAAGCTGAAGAATATTGACCAAGATCATATAGCTAGCATAGGAGCAAAGCTGAAATTCACCAAGCAGGTAGGTTCCTATTAACCTCCCTCTGGTCCTCCCCAGTTGTCATGAGTAATGCTTATCACTTTCTTAAGAATTTCATTTAGGATCACTTTAAAAATAGTTTTGCCAGGAACAAAAAGCACTATTTGGCTAAATTTCCAACATATCTGTTTGGGACACTTAATTAATTCTTCCAATTTTCTCTGTATTTAAACATACTGTGAAAATATGGTTACATTACAAATTTATACCTAAAACGTACTATTCCAATTATTTGAATTCCAATTTTTCTTACACCTCTATAAAGCAAGTGATTTCCTATATACTGGCTATTGCTAGCCAGTTTTGCCTCTATCAGTTACTAACAATCACCCTAAAACAGCTTTCCTTTTTAATGAAAATGAGAAAATTCTGTCCACGCCTCAACAGTGCCTGCAAGTCCCAGCAGTCTTTCCATCTGGCTTCTCCTCCAGCTCAGCTCAGATTTTACACTTTCTGAGCCCTGTCTTCCCCAAGCCTCACAAGTCCAGATGTTCTTACACACCATGTTGCTGCTCTGCAGCAACAGAGCAAAACTGTTCCACACTCTGCCCTGCTGGACCTGAAGGTCCCTGACTATTTTGTTTACCACTACAACACTTCTACTCAGTGCCTATCACATGGCAAGGCCCAAGTTAATACTGACCACTACCACCATTTCCTGAGTACAACATCACCATTATGATGATAAAGCAATTTTAAAAATAAAGCTTACCTGTAACTACTGTCACTCATTGCACCATGGTAAGATAGTCTCTTAAGAAACTTATTTTCTGTGTTTTCCTAACAATGTTAAGAGAAAAATACATGTCTCACCTCAATGACTGTAATAAGTTTTTTTCTCTTATGGAAAAATTTTAAAGCAGGAAATGAAAAGATGTAATTCATTATATTCCTTATCATTCTAAAATCCTAAAATATGGAGGAATAGTCCTTATTTCCTTCTTGCCAACTATTATATAACTAAGAATGTCAGCTAGATTTGTTTCTCACAAAGCTCTTCTGAAGCTGGATTATTCTCAATACTTAGCCTATTTTGCACATAAAATTACACCTTAATTTTTTAATCTAGTATTCACACTCCAGTCTTACTCTCCTTTGCATGATACCAAATGATGCTTCATTCAGCTGTACAGTGCTAGCTGGATCAGGGCAAGTCAGGCAAGACTTCTTTGGGGCTAAATGGAGTATGTACACATGAAGGACTAGGTTCATGAGTCCAACGCCATTTAGATATAATAATTTTGGTTAATTTATTTTACTTCAAACATATATTTGTTGCAGAACATATACTAGAAAAATTCTAACTAAACATAAAGTCATTTAATACAAAAGTTGTAGAAACAGAAGGGAAATGGTAATAGATTTACTAAAACTACCATACAGGAAGCATTCCTAAGAGCAAAGACTTAAATTTAACTGATGCGATCTTCATGTTAATTTCTTCCAGAATCTTGAGCTGCAATAATTATGGATTTCATATAATCTCTGAAACACTTTACTATAAATTTCACACTAAACTATAGTAAGACAAAAATGAAAACTTTTAATTTAGGTTGGGTAGTATAGCATGGCACCCACATGTAATGTCAGCACTTGGGAGGTTGAAACAGGAAAAGTTAAACATGATTCAGCGCCATCCTGGACTATAAAACGAGTTCAAGGGTACTTTAGAACAAATGGTGAAAGCGTATCTCAAATGTCAAAAAGCCAAACACCAAAACAAGAACAAACAAAAGAGTAAAAGCAAGTTCAATCCACTTTTTAAAAATGGAGATTAAAAAATAATGAAATTGCACAAAAGACAACCAAAAGAAAGGACATTCACTAATTCAAGTCTAGTCTCATCAACTTAGCAACACATCAAGACAGTATCTCAAATAAAATAATAATAATAATAATAACAATAACAACAACAATAATAAACTGGGAAATCAGTATGAAGGCCCCAGATTTAATCCTTCCAACTGCAGTAATTAAAATATCAAAGGAATGTCCACTTCTGGACTAGGACAATATTCTTTTTTTTTTTTCTTTTTTTTTTTCAGTACTGGGGATTGAACTCAGGACCTTGTACTTGCCAGGCAAGTACTTATTCTATTGAGCTACCTCCCTGGCCCTAGGACAACATTCTTAAAAGATCATGGCATCCCTATGTAACATGTTACCTACTAGTATAAAAGCTGATTCAAGAATAGATGAAATCTATTGCTTTAACAATTAAAGCAAAACAAAACACAATTACTGAAGATAGGTGTTACAAAAAGATACACTGATTAGTACGTGAATTTACACAACTTCAGAAGCAGAGTATTTTATACTTTTTCCATGTCAATACTTAAACCAAGGTATACATTTGAAAAAACATTTTGTTGCAGAGTCACACTATGTAGTTCAGGCTGACCTTGAACTCATAGATTCTCCTGGCTCAGCCTCCCAAATGCTAAGATTATAGGTATGTACTACCATGACTGATACAATTAATACATTTTTATACCTCTGAACTCTCAATTCTTTTCAATTATATAAATCAGAGCTTTTGTATAAAATACCTTTAGATACAGACTCCGTATAATCTCTATAATGATCACAGATTGGCTCTAATATTTATATACTTTGTTTCTCTCTTCTATAAATATATTCTGCATGATTCTAAAATTATACAACTAATCTCCGGAGTGCTGTGGTGGCCCAAGACTATAATCCCAGCACTAGGGAGGCTAAAAACAGGAGGACCCGCAGAAGCCAGGAGTTAAATCCCTAGGCTGCACTGTTGCTCCCTCCATCACTGAGGAACACTGAGATGGCAACTGAGACTGGCTGTGGTGGCACGTGCCTGTAATCCCAGCACTTGGGATGCTGTAAAAATCATATCACTATGAGTCTGATCTAGGAGACCCTGAACACCTTATAGACCCTTCCCTAAAATACAGAAAAAAAACAGGAGGTTCACAAGTCTGATCTGTGTAGCGAGACCCTGTAGACCCTTGTACTAAATACATTTAAAAAAAGAAAAAATTATAAAACATACAAGTAGGGACTATTTCTCATCTCTTAAAAGGTATTATGAACACACGTAGCTAATAAGTGATTATATTTCCCATATATTATAAAAATAAAGCTTAAAAAAATTTGTAGCTAGGCATGGAGGCGCATGCCTGTAATCCCAGCACTCGGGAGGCTGAGGCAGGAGGATTGTCGTGAGTTCAAAACCAGCCCGAGCTACAAAGTGAGCTTAAGGCCAGCCTGAACTGCATAATGAGACCCTGTCTCAAAAAGACAAAAAAAAAAATTTGTAACGAGATAAATAACCCATCACCGCAATCCCACCCGGTAAAACTTTCATGCTATAATTTTTTTTTTTAAACCAATCTTAAAAACAGTCATTTCAGTGTTTCACACAGAATTTCATCTATGTACTGGTATTCCCCTAATTGTCATCTAATCCCAGTCCTGTCACTCTGCGACACTGAGGCAAAAGGATCTAGTTTAAGTCTAGCTGGAGCAGTTTAGGAAGCTCCTATCTTTAAAAAACTGGGAGACAATGATTGCTGGAGATACAATTTCATGCAAAGAAGCTGGGTTCAAGGCCATGTACTACAAAATAATTTAAAAAACAAAAAACCCAGAACAATATATGGAAACTACCTAGCACAGTTCCAAGCACACTGCAGGTGTTCAATCAATGACATTCCTTGGGGGCTAGAGAAATAGCTCAGTGTTTTTTTTTTTTGGTTTATTCTGATGAGAGGATGAATTCATTTATAGAATATAACAGTCTTAAATTTATGTGCATCTATGTTTTCAGGAAATAAAGCAGATTTCTAAATGAATGAAAAAAAATCAATCAAAAATTCCATAAAGAGAATTAAAGAATTTTCCTTCCCTTAGTAATGAGTAAAGTTTATATAAATTGATAATAAATACCAACATAAAAGACTTGAATAACATTTAGGCAACACACAACAGCAAATTTTTCAAGAACACACAAAATTCCTTTTTTTCTAAGGTATTTCTGTGTCTCAGTATTAAGCTATTAATTTTCACATATGAAGAAACAACATAGTGTCTTCCAGATATTACTTATATTCCAATTCTTACATTTTATTGCAAAATTTTCTCTTTTTTTATATTTTAGGGAAAGGTGTACAGGGGTTTAAAAAGTGCCTACTTAGGAAAGCTTAGGCAAAACACAGGGACCATGATTTGATCCCCAGCACCACATGCCACACCAGTCCTGCCCCCAGAGTGGGCTGAGCCAGCCGCAATAATAGATAGATAGATAGATAGATAGATAGATAGATAGATAGATAGATAGATAGACAGACAGATAGATTACATTTCTCATTTTATAGTTAAATAAATGTTAAGTGAGTGGGATATTGAGGAAAAATAGAACAGCAGAAACAATAAGAGGCTCATATATTATTCTGAAAAAAAATACATTTTTACAAAGCCTAAACAACAAAAATATTAATTATATATCAATAAGTAAAACAATTTGAAATAATGTAGTCTTAACATGGAATCTCCACCACACTTAAGATTTGTTCAAGTCACTGATGGTCAAGTTTATAAAATATAAACAGAAAATTTCAAAAATGCAGAGCAAAGCTTTTTGGATTTTTGAATTTAAAAGTCTCTGATAGTATTCTAATGAGAGTGTGGGCTGAAAGGAATTTACAATCTCTTTTCTTCATATTTTACAGAATAATTCTCACTTTGGAGGTATCAGTGCCTTAAGACTTGATATGCTACTAATCTAAGAAAATCTCCACATATATAATACATTTAGAATGATTAAAGTCTCAAAAATAACTCAACGTAGAAATCATAAACACCTAGGCAATTATGTGCAACATTAAAATTATTAGCTACCTTTTAAAATATATTTACAAAGTTGAGATACACTATAGCAATTTACACAACACAATGTTAATGACAGGAAGAGATCTTTCCATTCAAATGATTTTTTTGGAAATCATAAATTTTATGAAGACAATTTTAAGGG
The DNA here is from genome assembly GCA_004027165.1 of Ctenomys sociabilis. Classification (NCBI taxonomy): domain Eukaryota; kingdom Metazoa; phylum Chordata; class Mammalia; order Rodentia; family Ctenomyidae; genus Ctenomys; species Ctenomys sociabilis. Next base: position 25,738 of record PVKA01003974.1, on the reverse strand, counting down.
ATTTTTCCAATTTATTCCATAATATACTACCTCTCAAACACAGAGGTATGCATTCCTAACAAGAAGTTGGTGTCTTCTTGGGTACAATTAGTCTACAGTCTGCTGCCTTAGAACTGAGAACGCTTAACTAATACAGCCAGTACTTTAGAGAACCTGGCATAGACATGTCAGGACAATGGAAAGACTATTACATTTTACAGGTTTTAGTTATAAGAGACAAAATCGGAAGGTTAAAACTGGAGAGCATAAACAAATAGCTGGCTAAAAACTAGCTCAAGTTAAAAGATATTCTTTCAACAGCAGTGGTCTTCCCTTAACCACTGGGGATACATTCCAAGTTTTAACTAAATGTCTGAAACTACACTATAAATCATACCAATCTCTCCATATGCTGCATTTTCTTCTTATACAAGTTTAATTTATGAATTAGAGATAGTAAGAAATTAGCAACAACTAATATAAAATAGGAAATTGTAATAGTATCCTTTAATAAAATTACAACCACCACTGGCCATGTACTCTGGGGCCATTATTGAACAGCCTATGATAAACCAACAGTACATCTTACTGCTTTAAAAATTATTTACCATATTCTACACTTAAGAGAAATGTTACACATAATCAACATATTTCTCTTTTCAATATCCATGCTACTCATTGAATTATGTCATAGTAAGAAATATACTGCATTGTGAAAGTATGTTTGTTGGGAACATTTTCATAGAATATATACTATATAGAGAAGATCAATTTTAGATTCAAAATAAGTTACGTAAGATTATATGACTTTTCTAAAACAATGTGTTTAAATGGCTTAACCCGTCAGCTATTATAAGTTGGGATAGAACTTTGGTGATATCACTCACCACATAATAAAGAGGCAAAATGCTACAAACTTTTCTACCATGCTTCATCAAAGAAGAAATTCCCTAAATAAATTCCTCAACACTGAGTATAGGTTCACACAGTAAGTTTCTTTATTAAACATTTTTGTATAATTCCAAATAGCATGTGATCTTTTAAAAAAGAAATCTATATATAGTAGCCTACCTTCCACACTTAAATTTCCCATTTTAGACTCCAAGAAATCAAATAACGTGCTTGGTGCGGAAGGCCTCGTGTTTCCTAGGTCCTCTTCATCTTCTGATCTTACTCGACCCCTGCCTTTCCCTCTACCTAAAGATTTCAAAGCAATATTATATATACACATGCACATCCATATATATATATATATATATATATATATATATATATATATATATATACACACCCACACACACATCACATGAAAAAACAAAAGAAGAAAATACATTAAAACAAATCAAATCAGCAATAATTTAAAACAGGATTTTCCATGTTATTTCTTTCAGATTTTCTATATACTCCATAATAAAAAAGCTCTCAAATCAATTAAATAATACCTTCATTTTCTAAATGACTTATCCTGAAATCTAAACTTGTTTACATAATTATTTAATAAAAATATTTCATAAAATTCCTCTTTATAATCATATTTTTAAAAAAGCATAGAATTGGGACTTTGAAAATACTAATAAAATACCTTTACCTATGCAATGATTAAATAATAACATCAAGTAAAAATTATTTCCTTGTTAATTTAAAGAAGTTTACAGACTATTTAGTCACTTGTGTGTGACTAAGTGACAAAGGGGCAAATTTCTAGACATGACAGCACTAGTCACTTTTATATCCTATTTTCTCTATTACTCATATAACGCCATTAAGTGATGCACTATTAGACACAATTTACATAAAGATGAAAGTAGATTCACAGTAACTTTCAAATATCTCTACAGTTCAAAAACATATGTTCTTTCCACATATCATAAAGTTATATACAGTTATAGCCCCCATGGTAATAAAACTAAGCTGCATCAATAACATATCTTGCCCTGAAATGTAAATAGTATTATTTGCCAATTTATTGTTGGCTAGCAGATTATACCTCTTGGAGGTGGACCTGTAACAGGCTTCTGTTTATTGCTGTTAAGCAGTACGTTCAATGCTGCTTCTAAATTGTTGCCATTATCCATGAGAGCCTGCCTTGATGCATCCTTACTGAAGCCCATTTCTGTTATATGCTTCAGTGCCTTCTCATCAACCTGTAAGGAATGAAGACAAAATGCTGAGTTTGTAAGAAAGCCAAGTATAACATTTTAGCTATCTGTTGTCTATTAACTGAAATGACAGCACATATAGAAAAATGTCATGTTAATACAACATTTACTTGCTGTTTGTACATACTAAAATAGTCAAGGAGAAATGTGGTAAAAAGTGAGTAATTTCTTATATTTTTCCACTGAAGAAAGAAAATGTAATTTACGTAGCACATCTCTACATGCAATAAAACGTATCTGCACAGAAAATATCTGCAATAAAAGTTTAAACTATCAAAGCGAGAATACATTAGCTCTGATTTTGGGAGCCGGGGAGACAGCTCGTAGAATAAGTGCCTGCCTAACAAGTGCAGGGTCCTGAGTTCAATCCCCAGTACAACAAAAATTTAAAAAAAAAAAAAAAGAGAGAGAGAGAGAAAGAGCTCTGATTCTTCAGCCTTACCAACTCTCTATAGACACCTTCGTGTTTCCCTTCTGATCTGGTTGGCTTTTCTTTCTGTAAAACTTCTCTGCTTCGGTTACCAACAGCATTCATATTGAGGATACTTCGGGCACCACCCCCTGCTCCTCCAAAAGTCTTGGTCTTAAAGAATGATATAGCAGATACAAGTAAACATCATTTTAAAGTGTCCCTAAAACTAAGGCACTACTAAAAAAAATAAGTTAAATTAGTTTTAATGATTATATTTTACTTGAAAGTATGAAATAACATTCCTCTTATACATCTACCCATAACTGCTTCTTTTCATAGGTGCAGGTTAGGCTATACAAAATTAAATAATTTATACTCCCTAATTTTCTAGAAGGAAGGTCACCAAAATAAATTCAAGTGCATATACAATGGTAAAAAATAAAAATAAGCTACAATAATTAACTGTCTAAATGAGTCTATAATAAAGTATCTTCCTTACATACTTACAAGGTAATATTACTCCTGCTAAGGCATACAGTTATTTAAGAATCAGTTAAATCATGTTCATAGCCCAGTAATGATTCCATAATCTTAATGTATATATACTATATATGGTACATATAATGTATATGTTATACATAACACATATAACATGAATTTGAATTGAAACTCCATGAATTTATTATTTACATTAACTATGAAATGTCATCTCTTGCACTGACAAATTTTTAAATCTATGCTTTTTATTTTTCCTGACTTATTTGAAAAGCAGTGCATACAAATAAATTTGAAAATCTGGTTTCTTTATCTTCTTACAACTATTACGAAAACACGAGACCAAAAAACATTACACATAACAGAATTTCAGAATGATACAAATAAATGACTTACAAGCATTAGTTACTTGTAATATATTTGCACAATTATCAAATTTCTGATTATATACTGATAGTTTTCGTTAAAACAATTTGTATTAACAACAGTGACCAAAGGCCTGTGAGATAGCTCAGTGGTCTAAAGTACCTGCTTAGGCAAACTTAGGTAAGCACAGGGGATGGACCAGTACCACATGCCATGCCAGCCCTCCTCTCAGGGTGGGTGAGCCAGCAAAAAAACATAGTGACCAACATTTTTTAAACGTTTACAGTAAGAAAACATACAAACATATAATATTGGAAAATTACGTTGAAGTCAGTAGAACCTGAAAAATGGAAAGATCATGCTAGATGAACAGTAATGGACAACTCATTAGTATCCCCTTTAAATAACTGATATACCACAATATTAAGTTTAATTGAAATCAAAGTTAAAACTACATCTTTGAACACCAAGGTTCATTACTGGATTTGTTCAATTTTTCATTTATGAAATTCCAAGGGCTGGGGAGATGGCTCAGTAGGGCCGGGGAGATGGCTCAGTAGGGCCAGGGAGATGGCTCAGTGATAAGCACTTCTCTGGCAAGCGCAAGGGCCTGAGTTCAATCCCCGGTTCCAACAAAAAAAAATTTTTTTTCACTTACTACTGGGGAAAACAATTAGGGGAGAGAATATAAAACTGAAGAATACTGACAGAAGCAAAAAAGGTACAACTAACAGTAAAAGAAACATTATTTTAACAACAACAAGAAAAATTCCAGCAAAAAAAAACACATTCGAAATGTCTCAGTAGTTATCACCTTTCCATTTTAACGAAAACTGTGGACTTACACTAGTATGATACAGAGATTTTTAGATGGCAGACAATCCAACACAGTTATGTACACAGGCTTATGCCTAGCTAGCTTGAACTAATCTTCACTGAGTCACTTACTAGCTCCCATCTCAGGCTAATCACTTGACTTTTACTTTCCACTGAGCTTCAAATTTTCATTAAAAGAGGCATGAGAAAAACCAACCTTGGGAGGATCAAACGATATCATTAACAGGAAACAATTAACTCAGTTAAGTTGCACAACATCCTTATTAACAGGTACGAAATACATTTTTAGATAATATGCTAGAACTTAATTGAAAAGTCGAAAAGCCTGACCTGTTCTAAAGTAAATACATTTCTGGAGTTGCATCCCCTAATTCTAAAAGTGCTTCACCTACATATTCTTACTTCTCAATCCTCCAACACCTTCTTTCCTATTGTGACTTTTATTTATTTATTTTTTTTTTTGGCAGAACCGGGGATTGAACTTAGGCCCTTGCACTTGCCAGGGAAGTACTTATTCCACTGAGCCATCTCCCCGGCTCCCCCCTATTGTGACTTTTAAACATGCTTACCAAACTTGCTTTAAAGAAGAAAAGGAAATAATTATTAATGAACTTGTATGGCTTTTCACCATATCAAGAATGTTGAAGGAATGATTCTACATTAACAGTATTATCTCATCACGAGACTCTTCAATTTTTCCTTTATAAGCTTTTTACTCCCTTTCCCACGAAATACTCCTCCAGTCTTGTTTCTAACCTATATTAATGATCATACCTTAGCTGATTCACTTTTTTCATGCAATCTCTAAGTTGCCAATGCTACAGTTCATTTCTTACCCTACTGCCTAGCAACACTCAATTCTTTGGTGACTAGATATGGCCTAATGACTTTAAAACTACATGCATCTCTTCCAAAGCTGTTTCCAAGTACACTCTTCCATTTCACTATCTATTAAACATTACTATATGCATGTCTAACAGGCTTCTACCTCAATATTCATATGATCAAAATGAAACGTCAGATCTCCCTTTATATATAGGTTTCTGTAATCCTTCCTATTTCACCTTAACCTGACAATTTTTCAAGGTAAAACCTCCAACTCATTCTTGACATCTTATCTTCTGTCATGCTCTATATTCAATTTTTCAGAAGCCCTAATGGCTCTATTTTCAGAATTTCAGAAACTGAGAACTTGGAGAATCACCTAGACACCTTCTTTCTTTGCTTAAACTACTATATTAATTTTTATTTTTATTTTGGTCCTAGTTTACTTCAATGGTCTCCTAGTTTATCTAATTCCATTTTTCTTCCTTTCAACTCAGTTCGAGGGCAGTAGCCAGGATTAACCTTTTTGCATGTCAGGTAATGTAGTTACTATACTAAAAGGTGGCAAAAACTAACTCTCTATTGCTTTCTCAGTAGAGGCCAACATGCTCATAGAGCCCCATGCAAGTTGACCTCAACTATCTCTTGGCTTTCTTCTTGTTCCTTTTCTCTGTTTCCATGGGTCGGCTCACTGTTACTTAAACATTATTTTCTGAGTTAGTCTTTGCTATAAGGCTTTTCTTTCTCATTGGACCACTTTTCCTCAAATACTCACATACCACTTCTCTCATTGTAGCTAATTCCTTAGAATCTTGCCTTAATTTTCATATCTTGAGGCTTAATCAGATTGCTACATTTAAAGTTGCAATATGCACTCTACTTATTTTGTATGTTTATGGTATTTATGATACAGATATTTTACCACATTGCACACAGAAATCTAACACTGTCACTGGGTAACCAGGGGCAGGATCCAACTTCGTTGGCTAATCTTGAGACTCTGCCAACTCTCTCATATATAAACAAGAAGTTTTAAATGTTTCAGTTTTTAAAAACCATTATTTTCTAGTTATAACATTTGTTACTTTAAAAATGAAGCACATAGGGGCTGGGGAGATGGCTCAGTAGAGTAAGTGTTTGCCTGGTAAGCACAAGGGCCTGAGTTCAATCCCAAGTTCCACAAAAAAAAAAAAAAAAAAAAAAAGGCACATTTTAACATGTTAACTATACAAACAAAACAGCTTTAACTACTTTTAACAAAATCCTTGAGTTGAGGTACACATAAATAAAAAGAACAAGTTTCCCACAATCTCTAAAGAATATGTGTATGTATGTGTCCCAAAACTACAATTTCAGTACTTTTTGAAAAATATGTTTTATGTAAACTATATAAAACATTAATCAAGAAATGTCAATTTTTTAAAAAGGTAACTTAGAATAGAGGATGTAATGAAAAAGAGCAATAGTCCTCTTTTTTTCAGAGTTTCAGCAAAAGAATACCATGACCTGTTGTCAGGTATTATTAATTTTAATTCATACAGCAACCACAAGTGCCTCTTGTCCCCAAATACCATGAATGAGTAAAGCTGGGTACAAAATACTAAGAAACTAATTCAAGATGGTCAACAGGGTAATCATCCTGACTGACTCCACAATTTGTACTTTTGGTCCCTGTATTAGAATGACAACACAAAGAGCAGGAAAGACAACCAAATTTCAAGTTTGAAATTAAACAGATAAAAACTGTTAAACTTCTTTATAGGTTTTAAATGAAAAACTTTTTCATCTCCAAGGTTAAGAAAAGTCTATGCATCTAATTCATTAACTAAAATTTCTTATGAAAGTTTAAAAAAATCAGTAACTAAACAAGACACCTATTCTCAATGACCAAGGAACTCAAAACAATGAAAAAGAACCTCTGAATAAAACTACTATAAGATGGAGGATATAGTTTTTTATAAAAAAAATGACAAAAATTTTAATTCTGGTATACTGACTTGCCCTCCAATTTTTACTCCTTCCTCACAAACTGCAATTCCTTAGAGGGTGCTATTATAGGGAAAAAAAATGTTCGGAGAGAGACACAAACCCAAATCTCAGGAAACCCTATGCTACAGTAGGAAGCATTGTGTTCAGTTGTTACATTGTTAAGAAAAAAAAGCAGAGAGGAACAGAGTGATTTTCCAACAAAGAAAGCTTACTAGAATTGCCAAAAAGATGTGGAAAAAAGAATATATAAATAATGTAAAATTATGACCCCTTAAAGTGGCAGTAGGTACTGTTTCCACACACAGAATATACAAGAAAAATACTGTCAAAAGTTTATTAGTAATCTTATATGAGATTAAAAAATGATCAGAAATAATCTAAGCAAAACATAATGAGACAAAAGAGGAAATTATGATAATTTCTTACTTCTTTGCTCTTTGCAACTTCTGCAATAGCAGCAGTCCTTTGCTTTTCAAATTCATCATTATCATTCGTAGGTTTGACAGGCATTGTAACTTGTAATGTCTTTCTTCGATCAAGTTCTCTGCTATCTACTTGAACATGAGATGCACATTTCTGGTAAAACAGATAAAAACATCAGTTATCCCAAGAGATTAATTTTAAATAGAAAGTAAAACTTCTTCAAAAGAGGAGTCCAGTAAAATGCAATTCTATCACATCTATTTACAAAAGAGGCAAAAAAACTAATTAAAGTAACTTCCAATGCTGTATATGATTAGATTTCTCAATTTCTGTGTAAAAATAAGTAATTGTTTATTCCTATTTTTTTAATTTTCTTAAATTTCCTTTTTCTTTTTTTTTTTTCTACACAGTCTGTACGGATTTAAAGATTAACATATTGATACTTGATGGAAAATACCTGTTCCAAGCTATGTCTAAGATATTTGATATTCAGACAGTGAGGTTAAGCTCAACTGCCTATAGTTTAGGGTAATAATATTATTAAGTTTCTCTTCTGGAGGGTTAACAACCTAAGTTTGCAGACCAAAAATTAGAGAAAAGCGCTGCAAGTACAGCCAACATTTTAGCCCTAGCCTTTCAAAGTCAGTGAGAACTCAACATAAGAGAACCTGTATTGTAATATCCTGTATGTAACTCAGTGATATCCCAAATTTTCTGATCAATTAAGATTATGGGGCCACAGAGGAAAGTGATTGACGATGTAGAGTATGACTAAGGAGAGTCACAAGAGAAAACATTCAGGCTTTCACAGAGAGCAACTGGTCAAGCAATGGCCGTGACTTATCCATATGGCTGACACAGACAAGGATCTACAAAGTGTGGTACAGGGTTACAGGATAAATCCTGGAGGGATTTGACTGAACTTATCAGATACAAAAGCTACATTTCTTATTATATAGGTCTTGCTTTATCTTGGTCTTTGCCATCCAGCAGAAATGTATAATAATGAGGTATGAAAAGTAAAGCCATATTAATATGCTGAGCTGTAAAAGGCTTAAGTCAACAAATTCTGACAGTGTCAGTCCTATGGATAACCCACTACTATTATGGAGTACTGGACTGTATTGGATTATTTTGCTGAATTCACGCACCTACAATATTTAAACAGCAATGGAATACCCATCTTTGACAAAACTAAACAAAAAAAGGGGATACAAATGAAGGACCATTTTGTATCTGCATATACAAAATAGTTAGGATAGATACACAGCTACTTTCTCTTAATTCAACGAGAAGACTTGTACTAATAGTGTTTCGATAGGATATCATGTCTGTATCTTATACTATGAATAACCACTACAAAGACAATATGCAGTGCATTAATTATTGAATCTGTCCTATTAATCGGTTTTGAAAATCACTGCTGTTTCTCAATAAAAATTAAAAATTAAAATTAAAGTAACTTCCAAAGGGAAGTTAGAAAACATGTCAAGTTAAAAAGCTATACAAAAATGCTGTCATCTAAACCAGAGTACATATTTAAGACATATATTGGACAAAAAGAAATAAATTTTCTTTTATGGTAATAATTTGGCTTAATTCTAAATTTTATTTTTTTTCTTTGTGATGAGTTTATTTTTATTTTTAATTTTATTTTTTAAAGAGTATAAAATAGTATTAAAAGAAAAATTACATGAATTTCACTTTAACAAAATATAAATTTCACAGTATTTGTTGTAATGCAGTGTTGTCTTTCAACTAGTTGTTCATTTTAGACATGTACATAAAATTCAAAGAGGAACTATATAAGAAATTAAGAAGAGAAAAAGATCAAAGAATTGAAAAAAGGAGACAAAACAAACTAAACATTCTAATGAAAACAAAAAGGTAATTTCAAACTGACTAATATATAAGAAGAAAAAGATTTGAATTAAAGGCTAAATTTCTGCATTATATCACAATATTCATATGTGTGTTGGGCAGTAGAGTTACCTTAACATATAAAAAGATCTTTCTGAATTTATAAAGCTAAAGCTACCACCATAATCTCTACCCAAGTCACACTTTGAAGTTTTGTGCATTGTTTTACAATTTTAGTCTCATAAAATAATTAAACATAAACAGGTAAAAAATAAGCCCTGAACTCTGTCTATATTCCAATTCTACCAATAAAATCCTATAAAATGAACTTTCACCCAGTTTACTAATAAAAGATCTTGCTACACAAATGTGTGTGTGTGTGTGTGTGTCTGTCTATTAGTTTTACTAATAAGTATCCTACTGGTATGAACAGGGAGCAACATTTATCTCTTTAACCCATGCCTAACACTGCAATATGCTGCATAAGACTTTTTCAAAATGATCTTTACAAATTTAGATCTCTGCTACTTACCTATTTGTTTCCAACTTTTCCTCACTCTCAGCCATCACTTTTTTTTTGTGTGTGGGCCTTTCAGCCTGCCTTGGATCAAGGCTGGTTGATGCCAGGGATCAAAGCACAGTCCCTGAAATTGTCTAAGCTTATCTAAGAAGGTGCTTTAGACCACTGAGCTATCTCTCCGGCCTTCACCCAGCACTTTTAAAGGAAAATAAAAAGGAAATACAGACTATCAATAATTTCAGTTCTATAACTACTATACTTTTTTCCAGAGATTATTTCACAGGTGTTATTTCAGAGACATAAAATTTCACTATAGCATGAGTGGAAGAACAGGCAGTCTGGGATTGTTCTCAGAGCTGGGGATAAATCAGAGATGGGCTAGAAGACAATGCTGCAAATGCAATCTGATGCTAAACATGACAAGGAAGAAATGAGACCTGGCCAGCTGAGGCATCACCACAAGATAGCACTTTGCTGCAAGAGAAAGGTGAAAAATAAGTAGATGAAAACACTGTAGTTTATGTCTAAGAAGCATGGCTCTCACTGTTAAAAAGGAAAACATTAGCTAGAAATCAAGTTAAGCCCTGACTCAGAGGGGTATTCAGGTGAGGCAATAGAACAGAATCTTAGGAAGAGATTATGGACTATGCTTATCTTCTTGCTTTCAAGGTCCTATCTAAAACCACAACCTTTCCCTTATATATTTTAATAAATTGTGATTTGCTCTTCAGATATAGCTCATAATTGTTTTAATCTTTGACAAGACAGCAGAATTATTTAATTCCTTGCACTTGACTATTTCCACCTAATTCCGTAACTTATGAACAGGTCAGCACAAAACTAAGTACAGCTTAAGTATAAATAAAAGACACTTCCTAATTAAAATTCAACTGCTAAAGTGAACATTGTTACCTGTCCAAAAGGCACAAAAGGAGGTGGTCCACCTTCAGTTCCAATGTTGCTTCTACTGTGCTTTGACAAGCTCTGTGACCAAAAAAAAAAAAACATTAGAAGACAGAAACAATAAAGGCTGGCCAAATAGCTTAGCAGAAAAGCAGGCACAGAGACTCAGGGGTTCAATCCCTGGGCCTGCTGTGACAGCCCCATCCCAGAGGGCACACTGAGACTGCAATTAAGACTGGGTGTGGTAGCACATGCCTATAATCCCAGCTCTTGGGAGGCTATAAACAAGCAGATCACTATGAGTCTGATCTAGTAGTGAGACTCTGAACACCCTGTACACCCTTCCCTAAAATACAGAAAAAAAAACCCAGAAACTATAAATAAAAACATATATGTACAACACACCAGGAACCTATTACTTTGAATAGATTATTATAAAAACCAGAAAAAAGGAATTCTTGAAATTATTTCAAACAATAGTATACAAAATACTTTATTCCTCCTTGCAGTAGCTGCTCAAAGGCTTTCCCCTTAATTTCCCTCACAATAACACATCTTTGCCTATAACTTGAGAAACAATTATCCATTTTATCTCTTAAGGAGAAAGTCTTCCTCCTTAGCAACAAAGTAACAAATTCTAAGATAATAAACTTGGGGAACAAGAATTTCACTTTAAAACATAGATAAATATCCTGAAATCATTTTCAAAAGTGAAGCTTTGAAACATGAGGCTATTAGCAAACAATATATTCATACAAGTGACTTCTAATTATTTAAGATAACATTGTTACTTATTCCTAAGGTGTAATTTCCCTGTTTTTTCTTCATTTCTTAAATTATACTTTGAAATACTGAATTGTCTAATAAAAATAGGCTTCCAAACTAATTTGTTTTCTTTTATCTCAAATTATTAATTACAATTAGAAAAACAAAAATGCATTCTGAAAGCAGAAAGAAAATATTCTCTTTGCAAAGACAATTTCTCAGCTTTTTACAGTTTTTTCAAAATGCCTTAAAGAACCATCAACAGGACTCCTTTCTGATATCTACTGCACCTAATCCTTATGATTTTGAGGTATTAACATTAACATGTCAAGCACTTCCTATTTTTAACTTTTTCTTCACTTTTGATAACTGTCAATATAGATCTCTGGGAAGATGGCAGAATGGTGTGCCACAGAGTAAAAGCCTTTTCAACGTGTGGAATCCAGATGCTAGAACACAGAAATGTACAGAAGAGGAAGACGGAAGGGGGTCCCTGGGACCCAGCAAGGATCTGAAACTAGAATCCATTCTTACAGGGACAGTGAAGAATGGAACCAAAACACAGAATAGCAAGTTGCCAAATAGTACTTTCTCCCTGAGACCCACCTTGCACTGTGGGAGAAGTACTTGAAACCTGCAGAGGCTTGGTGACTACTGGCAACTTCAGAAGTCTCCACAGAGAAATGTACCAGTAGAACAGAGCAGAGGTGGCTGCAGACTGTAGGGCAGTGAGTTACTCAGTTTCAAACACACCCCCAAAAAAGGCAATCTGCTTATAGCCATCCTGGAAAGAAGTCAACAGGGGTCAGAACTCAGAAGAGCTGTGGCTGGCTCTACCTATCAGCTCTAAGGCATCCACGACACACCAATAGCTAACAGTGGTACCTCATGGTCAAAAACTGAAATCTTTAACTCTAAAACCAAGAACAAGACAAGGGTGTGCACTATTACCACTCTTACTCAATATAGTTTTAGAAACAGCCAGAGAAATTAGACAACATATAAAAGTCATACATATAGGAAATGAAGAAGTTAAACTATCATTAATTACATGATAGATTACATGATACTCTACCCAGAAAAACACAAAACATTCCATCAAAAACTTCTGCATTTAACAACCACATTGTCATATAGTTAAATACAAAGTTAATACTCAAATATCAATAGTATTCCTGTAGATGGTTATAATTAAAAAACTCAGAAATTAGGTACTTACACCTTTAACAATAGCAATCAAAAAATTAAACACTTAGGAATCTATCTAATGAAGTTAAAGACCTTTACATTGAAAATGACAGTACTCTGAAATAGGAGATGAAAGAGAGTATCACAAAATGGAAAGATATCCCTTGTTCGTGGATAGGAAGAATCAACACAGAAAATGGCCATACTCCCATAACTGTTATACATTTAATGTAATCTTGACCAAAATACCAATAGCATACGCCACAGAATTAGAAGATAACAATTCTTGGCAATAAAGGCGAGGTTTGAGGTGCACACATCACAATTCCTGATTTGAAATAATAAAGCTACTATGATAAAAACAGCATGGTACTGACAAAAAAGCATGCCTGAGCAACAATGGAACAGATTAAAAGAGTAAACACTACTCCAGTCACAACTCAGCCACCTTATCTTTGATAAAGGGCTAACCACTATCACTGGAGGAAATAAAGCCTCTTTAATAAAGGTGCAGGGAAAACTGGTTTTCTACTTGTCAAAGACTAAAACTCTCATCAAACACCATGCTAAAATCAAAATGGATCAAAGATTTAAGAATACAACAGAAACACTAAATGCTTGAAAATAGACTAGAAAAAACTCTTGAAGACATAGATGTAGGCAAAGACTATTAGTAAAATCCCAACTGCACAGGAAGTACCACAAAGAATCATCAACTGGAATCTGATGTTACAAAAAGCTTTTTACACAACAAAAGAAACCACCAACAGAGTGAAGAGACAACCCACTGAGTAGGGAAAAAAAAATTGCCAGCTGTTCCTCAAAAGACTAGTATATAGAAGAACTTAAAAAAAAAAAAAAAACTCAAGACCCCCTACCCCAAATTTAATGACACAACCCAAAAATGTAAAACTGAAATGAATAGACACTTCTCAAATGAAGAACTTGAAAGTGCAGAACAATACACGAAAAACATCCACATCAGTGGCCATTCAAGAGATACAAATTAAAGCAACACTCTAGAAAGAATGACTAACATCAATAAATCAAGCAATAACAAATGCTGGAGGGCTGTGGGGAAAAGGAAGTCTCCTCTACTATTGATGGGAGTGTAGACTGGTGCAACTAGTATCTATCAAAATTAGTGTGGAGATTCTTCAAATAAGTAAAACTAGAGGTTCCATTTCATCCAGCTGCCCCTTCTTGGTATCTTCCAGAATAAATTAACATCACACCACAATGATGTGTGTACACTCATGTTTACAGCAGCACAGTTTGTGATATCTGCATGTAGGAAACAGCCCAAATGCCCATCCACCAATAAATGAAGTTTATTTATGCAACAAGACATGAAGTTTTTATGCAGTGGAACATTACATGATACACCATGAAAACATATTCCCTTGAAATAAATCAGACATAAGTGTAAAAACTGTAAGTGTAAATACATACATGTAATTAGTGTAAATAATGATCAAAATTATAATAGATACTGGGAAATGGGGAAAAATGTTCAAATAGGAAGGAAGGGGAAGGAGAAAGGGATAAGGGAAAAAAAATAAAAACAATGAAAAAAATTTTGTAAATTAAGGAAAGAGGTTGAAGGGAGGGTAAAGGAATAGGGGGAAACAAGAAAAAAAATCAAAATATATTACATACATGTACAAAAACCATAGGATAAATGTGATCACTATGTATATCTAAATGTACCAATAGAATTTACTTCAAAAAAATAACATACATAAGTAATAAAAATACTATTACAGAAATATAAAACATGATGAAAAGGATATTTTTTAAAAAGAAAACCCCATGTGTATTTTCAAACATACTCCAAAGTTGTCAGATTTTATAAGCAATACTAGATTGCTCAGGCACACCAATAGGACTAATGATATAACAATTGGCCTATTAGCAAAAAATTTAAACTGTACATGAATACCACTTTTCTTTATAACCTACACTTAGACATCTCATTTAAAAGAAAAAAGCTCAGCAAAAGCAGAAATTTTTGAGTCCTTTCCTCAGTTTTAATTTTAGATATTACAAGACTGGGCCTGGTGGCACATGCCTGTAATCCCAGCTCTTGGGAAGCTATAAACAGACAGATCACTACAAGTCTGATCTAGTAGTGGGCCCTGAATGCCCTATAAACCCTTCCCTAAAAGACACAAAAACAACAACAACAAGAATTTTTAAATATCAGATATAAGTAAAAGATTATGTAAATAGCTAGAACTCACATAAATTTATAATACAACTTCACTAGAAAGCTTACAAAAGCTAATACAATCTCTAAATATATAACTAACAATAACTTTTAGAATTTCTAGTCCATGCTCTTGTAAAGGTAGAAGAGCTAAACTTAATCTCCCTAAACAGTAGCAATCTGGACAATGTAAACAAACAGTTTTAAAGTATAAAAAAATAGGTAGCACAGGCCCATCATCCGTAAGAGGGAAAATAGCAAGAGGAGCTCAGGCTTCATGTTTGGAGCACAATGGCAACAGCATGGAAAACTGCAGAGAACACTGATCTCATGAAAAGACACTTCACATGAGTGAACCTCAGGAAAATGCAAATGAAAACCATAATGAGAATCTATCCCAATTAGAATGGCTAACATAAAAAAAAAAAATAACAAATATTAGTGAGGATGTGGAGAAATAGGAAGTCCCGTGCTTTTGATGGTGAGGATATAAAATGACTTTTCTGGAAAATAGACTGAGTTAAATCCCCAGTTCCGCCAAAAAAAAAAAAAAAAAAAAAAAGAAAATAGGATGGCAGTTCCCCCCCCATAAAAATAACAAGAAATATCATATGATACAGCAATTTCACTTCTGAGCAAAAGAATTAAAAAAGAGGGATTTAGACAAGTATCTGTACATTCTATATTCATGTAGTATCATTCACAATCCAAAAGGTGTAAGAACAACAGCAATCACAAGAGAACAACTACCGAAGAATTATAGGAGACAGATGCAAGAGCCTGGCATATTTACATACCATATAGAGGTTAATCTTGATTGGCAATTTGATCACATTAAGAGAGAATCATACGATTAGGAAGTAAAGCACACTTCTAGGTGTGTCTAACTAAGCCACTATCATACTACTAAACAAATATTTACAAAATTGAACAAAAAATGACAAATACAATCCTGACCTCAAGAAAGTTAATAAATAGTCTCTTAACACATTTATGGCAGGGCTACAATTCATATGTCTTGTTGCCTGGCAGTTTGAATCACCAGTGGTATATGCATAACTATCCCATCCAGTGGCTTCTTACAATTTTATTAGTAAAAAGACCCACACATTTGCTTGTACCATCACAAGAACAAACCACCTAATGGGACAGTCATACTCCTGCACTGGTGGTCCAAGCCTACAAGAACATGTTACAAGAGATGAAAATAATTTGAGTGCCACATAAAAGTAACATAGTTGTGATATTAATGTTTCAAGAATTCAATAAAGGAACACTACTTGCCAAGCATTTCATTTGGATCTAAAAAATACGGTAATAATTTGGTCAGGTAAAGATAGAAGAAATCAAAATGAATGACTTAAAAGTAGGAAAATCATCTTTGTCCAGAAGCACAACTGAAAAAAGTGCAGAGAATCAAAGGCATAACAGTTCCTTGGCTACCAGAAAATCAATCTATGTAAAAGAATTCATATAAATAAATAAAAGTATTCAAAAAAACAGAAAAAGTAAAGGAAAACTAGGGATAGACTATAGAAGACCCTGAAACTTAAATCAAGGTTTTTGAAACAATAGCAGAGTGGGACATGTTTTGAGCTATGTGGAAGAAAAACAATGTAAAGAAGCATTTAAAATAAAAGATGAAGAAAGAAGACTCAGACCATTAGCTACTTTATTTGTTCGAGCAAGAGTACTAATCATCTACACCATGGTAACAGCAAAGGAAGTGGAGAGCAAGGATCTGATATGGGATTTCACTGTTACAGATCAAAAGAATTAGTTGCTAGAAACAAGGTGGAGAAACAATTACCAGTTAACCTACATGAACAGCAAAATAAAGGTAATGTACACATAAACAGGGAAAAATATCAACTGATGCAACTAGGAAAACAAGTATAGCCAGAACACCTTCAGCATTATAGTTAAATTCTAATTTGCTTCTACCTGAATACATGGACACAGTGAAAATAAACACACATACTGATATATGCACAATTCTTTTTCTTGCAGATGCAGAAAGAATTATATACAAATACACATAGCTTATAACTAGTATCTTGTCAGTTTTGAAACCTGTCTTTAAAATTTTTTTATATGTAATGAAATGTAAAAACAAAATGGCACCTGTTTTAGATACATTTAACAGAGGTAGATAATTCCTCTAAGGATCATCATATGCTCATTTTATTCGACTATCATACAAAGAACTAAATTTATTAATTACTATAGGAAGAATTCCTTAAACTAAGAATGCAATAAAAATAACGTAGTGTTTTAAAAGCTAAAGCCATTCCTCTTAGCTTATACTTACTCTCTGTAGCTCCCATTTCTCAATTAGATGTTCTACTTCACCACCAAGAACTGTGGTGTTAGAGTCATTTAAGAGCAAGAATCCGTTTTTTACGTCAACAATGCCTGTAAGTTTGACTTTAGTTCCAGGTGGTGTGTTCAGGCTAAAGCAAAGAAATAAAAAAAAATTAAAAAAAAAAATGACCTTTAGTTTCCATATGGTAAAAAAAAAAAAAAAAGTGGGGCCCCGTCTGAATATGCCCACATCCTATTCAATCTGGAATCATCATTATTTATACCCTCCTTTAAGAAGGGACAGTAAAACTAAAGTCTCAGCATTTTTGCTTATATTCTAATTAAAGCCTTTTTCTGTAAATCTGTGCTTTACTTTCCAGTATCACCAAAAGGAGGAGCCTTCTTGCTAGCAATCAATTCTGGCACGAAACATGAGCCTATTCCACCCTCCTAGAGGATTCACCCAGAACCCATGATGAACTGAGCAGTCACAATATTGAACACCATGGATGAGTGAGGCAGCAGCGGAACATTGGTCCTACAGCTGTTTTCCCTTCCCCTTGATTTCACTATTGTTTTGGTCCTGAAACACCAGAGAATGGTTTGAGACATCTACTGATTGAGAATTGCAGGATCTATTAGGCTGTCCTGGTTAGCTGCTCATTCATCTGTTACTGATCATTTGGCTTGGGGAGAAGATAGTTCTTTTCTTAAAAAAGAAACTGGCTTGGAGACAGATTAGATGGGGAGGTCCCAATTCCCTAGGCTTTCCCATGTTTCTCTCTAATCAGAGTGCTACCTCTACACTACCACATCTTGTGGAGCAGACCCCCTCCTCCCTTTCTAGTGATTTGTAATCTTTGTCTTTCGGTTATGTTCTCTACTACTATCTAGAGGAAAGCTAACTAACTATCTACTACTATCTCTACTGCTATCTAGAGGAAAGAGAGCCTGAGGCTTATATGTATAAATCTCCTGGTACTCCTTTTCATTTTCATCTGGGGTCTATGGAAGTCAAGTCCCAATCTTTTACTCAGATTAGAAATCTGATTCTCAACCACATAATCCAGCTGTTTGAATGCACAAGGTCAGTTTATATATGCCTGGGCAGTCTGCAATTTACATACCTGACCCTTTGTTCAACTCCATCCTAAACCTAACTCCTGCCCTTAACTCCAGACCTTCTGTAAGACTCTTAAATACCAATCTGGCTTTCTGTACTTCCAACTTGACCATGCTGATTAAATTTTCTTTCCTGCCCTTTATCACTGCTCATCTCCTTGATTAGTTATGGGATTGGTGGCCAAGTGTGGTCTGAAGGAACCCTCAGAGCTAACACTTTTGCCTGAAAACTCTGGTAACAAACTTGACAAGCCTCATCAGGGAGAAACACTCCTTTGGGCATCAGCCCACTCATAGCTAGCCAACCCTAGACAAGGAAGAAAATTGAAGGGTCCCATAAAGCTGTCAAAATTACAGGGACATTTTCGTATCTTTCTACTAGAGCCAACATAAGTTGTTTTCTACTACTACTTAGTAAAGAAATGAGGCTGGAGTTTACGAAGCCTTCAGATTTAATGTTTGGTAAGTCCCTTGCTAATAATGGAGGTTGTTCTCTCTTATTTGTTATTTGAGCTACAGACACTCGGATTTGAAAAAGTGGACCTGTCTGTTGGGCTGTTTGGGCTTCCAGATACAGGCCACTCAGTTTTGATAAGACTACTGTGTCATGATGAGAAAAAAAAAAGGGCTTACATTATGCAAAAAGGATCTATGAGCCATCTTACTAAAATCTGCGCTTCCTAGGGAAAATACTAGGTGAATCGTATAATTTATAACTATAAACTGGTGGCTAAAAAGATAGGTATTGAATTAACACATGCATGGCCAATACATCTGAAAGTACACTCTGATTTGTTTTACATGTTCTATATGTTTTCTTGTCTATGTGCCTATTAATTTGTGATGACTGTTGATTTTATGTAACAGTCTTATATCTTCTTTTGTCTGTTAAGTCTATATTTATGCTAATAAGGGTTAAAAATCTGACTGCTTCAGCAAGAGCCCTACTGAGATACCTCCAGGAAAGACTCCCTGTGAAGAATAGGAACAGATAGGCCCTCTGGCCCATTTCCCATGACCCTAGGTATGTGGGGTAACTGAACCCAGAACAAAAGGAATTTTATTACACTGAATTTAAACTGCTACACACAAATTTTCAACTATACATCAACATTAAACTATTTATACACTAATTATAAAAACGCTTTCCTCTAATAGGCTAACACTTGTATTTATGGCAAACATTACACCATGACTAAAAACCAGACACAACTACCAACCTTTTAATAAATGAAATGAGAAGAAATCTATTTCATCATATAGGTTTAGTCTAAAGTAAAAGGGTAGATAATGAAGCCATCACTACTTTTCACATATATAGCAAGAGACAAAGCGCTCAAAAATAGTGCTGTATTCCTAAAGTAATAGGCCCTAAGACACTTAGAATGAACTAGGAAATTATTCTGAAATTGTTTCACATTATTCTTATTTCAAAAGTTTACAAAATTTAACATGTACTCATATAAACAACATCAAATCAGTAATTATTTCTGCTGATCTATGGAAAGGAACAGATACTGCTTAATTTGTTTTGTCTCCCTTTTCAATTATTTATCCTTTTTCTGTTAATTTCTTATATATTTCTTTTTTTTTTTCTTCCTTCTTCCAATTTTGCATGTATACACCTGGTAATATGAATAACTGGTTGGAAGACAACACTACACATTACAACAAATACTGTGAAATTCATATTACTTTAAGTGAAATTTTGTATCACTTGTAACTTGTCTTAATACTATTTTTTACTCTCATTAAGAAATATTTTTTAAAGGGCCAGGGAGATAGCTCAGCAGAATAAGTGCATGCCTGGCAAGTGCAGGGTCCTGAGTTCAATAATCCCCCGTACTGCAAAAAAAATTTTTTTTTAATCAGAAGTATTAATATTGCAGGTTTTTTTGAAGAAAATGATTAATAATTATTAATAAGAATAGAATATTCCTGTTTTTAAAGTTTCAAAGAGCTCATACAGAGTAGGACAGACTATAATCTAGAAAAGATTATGTACATCTTATACACAATCTTATATACTAACAACAAATCAATAAAGCCATTAAAATTACAATTGGAATCCCTAGCTTAATCATTCTTACTCAAAACTCAGTTTAACAGCCTTGTCTAACTTAACCCTAATTATAGAGTTCTGTGGTAGTTACTCTAATAAACTCAGAATATCTCTCGGACTTCAAAAGTAACAACTGAATAGTTGCACCAAGAATTTTTCCTTAATTTCAAGCAACTAAGCAGATTATATTCCTAACTCCATAGTCATCATTTAATGAAAATAAAATCAGAAACCTGGGCTGCCATATTCTTCACCTCTAAAAACAGTAATTATATCATTCATCTATGACCTGTTTTCTTCAAAACCACTTTGAGCAAATCTTTACAAACTGATAAAACTGAAAACTGTAGTGAAAATTATGAACATATACAACATTAGCAATGCTAATGTAAAGTATAAAAATGAAGTATATATAGCGGGGCCATAATATTAAGCTGAGCTGTAAATGGCTATGGTCGACAACTTCCTTGAATAACTCACTATTGTTGTGAAATGCTGGACTGTGTTGGATTGTGGTGTCGAGTTCAAGCACCTAAGTTAGTTGAATGACAATGGAGTGCCCACCTTTGACGGGTGTAGACAAAGGAAGGGGTATAGAAAGAAAAAATCATGATGTGTGTATATAGGCAATACAGTTGGGATAGATAACGCTGTGCTTCTACATAATCCTATGAGAGGCAAGATCTGTGATAATGGTGGTTGGACAGGATATTATGTCGGCTTCTAGTACTATGGTCATCAACTAGGAAAATAATTATTGAATTTTTGATATAATTCATGTATAAAAAATAAGTAGGCAGCTACACTCTTAATTTACTGATAAGAGACATCTGCTAAAATAATATTTGTAAATATAATATCATGTATGCACCTTGTACGATACCAAAACATTATAAAAAGTTTGTAATGTATTAATTTATCGAATCTGTCTTGTTAAGGTGTCTTGAAACTGTCTGATTGATATTTGTACTTCAATAAAAAATAAATTAAAAAAATAATAAATAAATAATTTTTTTTTAAAAAATGGATGCAAAGGGCTGGCAAGACAGCTCAGCGGTCTAAAGAGCCTCTCAGGGACCGCGGTTCGATGCCCAGCACCACATGCCATGCCAGCCCCTCCCCCCAGGGCAGGCTGAGCTGAACCCCCCCCCGCAAAAAAAGAATCCATGATGTGTAGCGAGACACTGTAATAAATAAATGAATTTTTTTTAAAAAATGGATGCAAATTACAGAAGCATTTAAAATGTGATAATTTAACTTTAAAACCAATTTGTAATCTTTAAATCTCTAAGCAGATAACTATTTCCACATAAAATGAGTACACCATCCCCAAAGTTTCCCAAATAGTCAAAATATTTGATAATGGATCTACAATCTTATTAGGACAACTGATGGAGTCTTATCATGTAAAAGTATAGTTCTATACCAAAAAAAAAAGAAAGATAAAAGTAAACTCTTAATGTAAGCTTTTACTAAACTGCTTCTAGTACCACAGTTAACTCTTACTCAGACAGCATGCTGTGGTTAAATTGCTATTTTTATTGGCACCTCAAGGAAAGTTTACTTTTTCCGTGCAATGAAAAATTGCAAAAATAATAATAATAATAATAACAGTGGTATATGGGACAGGAGGTAGGAGAGAAGATACAAAGAAATGTCCCAGAAGAAACGCAATGCCACTTTGGGGTTTTTTTAACATAATTTTTAAAAAATCATTCATTCATTCATTCATTCATTCATTCATTTGGTATAGTCTCATTACTCAGCCCAAACTCATAACGATCCTCCTGTCTCAACTTCCTCTTGACTAGGATTACAGGGAAGCATAACACCTGATTTGGTAGCTGGCACAGTGAGCTTGCGTTTTCAGGGCTGATACTACATGCAGTGCCGGGGATCAAATCTGGGTCCTTGCACTTGCTAGGCAGGCACTTAGACTGCTAAGCTATCTCACCAGTCCTGCAATGCCAATATGAAGCAACAAATCCTATACCAGTATCTTGTTTACCCTGTTTAGGGGGTTATTTCACATTCCTTCTAAGAACCACTAACCAAATTCACCTTCAAAAGAATTTTCAAAATTGTTCACTTGTACAAACAATTTTTGTAAGCTATTATTTTTTTATGGCTCTATAAAAAAGACAGGCCACTTTGATGATGAGTGAATCAGCAATATGAACATTTATTTTCAATTATCAAACACAATAAATTCAAAAGAGCACAGTACACACTACTGGGCAGAACCCTCCACTCCAGACAAAATTGTTTTCATTTACCTCATAGAAATGTATAGCTGAAATATCAGAAAGTCTTCACATTGAACCACCTGTGAACTTCCTTGCAGGGAGTGCCTGACTAAATGTGTTAAAGGAAGAAAAGCTATTTTTACAGAAAGGTATAAATCCTTCAACTTTTCAAAAGAAGACAACATAATATGATGTCACTAAGGCCCTACCTATAAACAGAAATAAACATTTTAGAAACATGTATATCCTCCAAAAAGGTAGCCACTCTTATCAGAGGAAGACCCTAGTTGAATGAAAACAAAATGGAAATTACTGAGAATGGAATGCAAGGTCTGGACCTACATTTTCTCCTACATACCACTCTTCTAAATCCCTCCCTACGCTCCACCAAATAGAACTTTTCGCTCCTATGGTCAGAATACTAAGGATCTGTGTTACTGTCTCTCTCAGCGGTCTCAAAACACATGCTTATATTTTAAATTCAACTCTGCACTCTCATAGGTAGACTTCATTTTCTAGGCTCAAGAAAAATAACTGTTCATGTATGCACCTATCTTGCCAGCACGAGGGTTACTGGGCAACTTCCATTGTACTTCCAGCAGTGCATAAAAAGAGCTGAATACAAGGGCTGATGAGATAGCTCAGTGGACTAAGTTTCTGCATAGGCAAGCACAGGGACTAGGGTTCAATCCCCAACACCACATGCAGTAGTGACCCTGAAGACTTGACATGGTGTCACACATGTGCAATCCTAGCTCTAGGGAGGTTGAAAATAGGAGGATCACTATGAGTCCAGGCTGCATAGTGAGACGCTATACCAAATACATTAAAAAAAAAAGAAAAAAGAAATACTTATACACACAAGATTATACACAGCTATCAGAAAGAAGGTATAATGTCTTTAAAGAAATTGTGAACAACGGATAACCTAAGTTTTCTTCTTTAAAAAAAAAAAAAAAAGCCGGGCATGGTGGCGCATGCCTGTAATCCCAGCACTCGGGAGGCTGAGGCAGGAGAATTGTTGTGAGTTCAAGACCAGCCTGAGCTACAAAGTGAGCTTAAGGCCAGCCTGAACTGCATAGTGAGACCCTGTCTCAAAAAGACAGGAAAAAAAAAAAAAAAAAGCAAAAGATTTTTTTAAAAAAGCAAAAAGATTTAAAACAAGCTCAGTTTAAAACAAATTCTAAATTCAAATTAATGCACCTACTTAGGCAGATGCTGGGGCCAGGGTTCATTACCCTGCATATGGTGCCAGTCCTGCACCCAAGATACACTGAGACAGCAATTGAGACTGAGCATGGTGTCATGTGCCTGTAATCCCCAACACTAGGGAGGCTGAAAACAGGAAAATCACTATGAGTCCAATCTGCATAGTGAGATTCTATAGAACCTATACTGCAAACATTTTTTTAAAAAAGGTTTAATATTCACACGACAACACATTAAATTTGATCTCATAATTAACACTGGATCAAGAATAACTAATTCCATTCATTTTCTATACAAATGAAGCTGAAATATAAAGCTCTATAATTTCTGAAAAACTGTAACTTGCATTTGAGTTCTTTCTCTTTCCTCAAAACACTTAAAATCCATGCTGACTAACACCTTCAGTTTTTTTTATAAAAATATATAACGCACCAATCACCTTATTTTTGACATATAACTAAATTCTACCGCTGTGCAACTGATATGACCATCGGTCATCTGCAAACGCAGCATCCTCGGTGCAGTCTGCGATTCTTCGTTGTCCTTTGGTGCAGCAACATTGCGAATTTTTTGAATTTGCAAAACACATGGGCCTTCAAGCTGTCAAAACACAAAAGAAATAAATCAGTTTCTGTGTTTTTGTTTACAGTGTTTCTCTTTTTCTTAATGCTTATGCATGATTTATAAAAATAATTATAATTAATAATCTAAAACTGAAATACTACATAGAGATCATATAAATATATATAGATCTATCAAGTGGCTTTGTTTTTAGTATTTACAAAATAGTTCTCTGAAGAACAGTTTAAAACAAATTCTAAATTCTATTTTATAGTAATAAGAAAAGTTTTATTTTGAAATGAAACATATATTAATGCATGCTTTTAGTCTTATGGGCTCTAAATGGTTCATACATATCCCGGTTCATACATATCCCGCTCCCCACCCCTCATGATTATTAAGGGACACTACAGAGACAAAGAACTTCAGTTTCTTAAAGAATACCAATTTTATGGCAACTATTCCAAAGAATGCTTTCTATTCAGACATGAAATTGAAAGTACACCCTCTTCTGGTATAAATGAAGAATGAAATACCCCAAAGTTAAACTATATTAAAAGTTCAAGAAGTAAGTTATATTTGACTTTTATCCATATTTCAGTTTTAAAATGATATTAAATCTAACAATGTATTAAATGTGCTCACAGCCCAGAAAATAAATGTTCTCTGACCAAATTGCAAAACAAAAAGATATAATGGACTAATTAACTCTAAATTTAGAAGTTTTGTGTAAGAAAATACTTATGACAAAGTTGAGAAATTATAGTAAACTTTGCTTATATATCTGAGAAATAAATTTAACCAAAAAAATCCACATAATAACAGATTATATAATAAATACATTAAGGGAAAAGACTATTTTTTAAATAAACTTTTTTTTTCCCCCAGAACTGGGGATTGAACTCAGGCCCTTGTGCTTGCCAGGGAAGTGTTTATTCCACTAAGCCATCTCCTTGGCCCCTTGAATAAACTCTTAAGTAAAATCTTTTATGTGCATATTAATTTATATTTTTAATAAAACATTTGGCAAACACTAACAATTTCTTGGGCAAGTACATCCTCAAACTGTAAAATCTTTACCCATATTTACAAGTATTTTGTCTACAAAAATAATTGCTAAGGGATCTACAAAGCGCAGTACAGGGTTGCAGGATAAACCCTGAGGGTACCTGACTGACCTTACCTGATACAAAAGTTACATTTCTTGTAACGTAGGTCTTGCTTTAACTTGGTCTTAACCATCCAGCAGAAAAGTATAAAAATGGAGGTATATAAAATAAAGTTATATTAATATACTGAGCTGT
>PVKA01003973.1:0-103863 GCA_004027165.1 Ctenomys sociabilis | reverse complement strand
TACAATAGTAATGCAAGATATAAAACATGAAAATAACTACAATGGATTATCTAAAATATTTCTACTCATAGTTGCAAGCTATCACTCGCATTGAGATAGTTTGAAATATTTCTAATTAACAAAGTTACGTCAAAAATCTCAGTTGTAAATTCCAAACAAAATTATTGCTCCTCATCTACTTACATGTTATAGACCTACATGATTACCATATGGAATGACATGGATAAGATATTACAAAATTCACCCTGAAGAAAGTAGCAAAAGAGTAAAGGTAATTCAGAACAGATGTAAGGATTTAGATATTTATAAGCTTTGAAAAATAAATACAAAATGAGTAAGACAGTTTGGCTAGACAACATCTTTCTAATTTATAGAACAATAACTTTTAATGTTATCTCTTCTGAAGTTATCATTTGCCTTTACCCTGACAAAAGTAATCTATAAGTTATTATGTAACTTAACAGGTTTCTGACCTTTAATAACACAGTGATAGCGCATGGGACAAAATGTATTTCTATGAATTCTCAGACCTTCATTGGTTATTTAATTAAAATAATGCAAGCCATTAAAATAAATGGGCAGGTTATTATCTCTTTGCCCAATTTTAAAGTTTTAGATAATTTTCCTAAAAATATTTGATCTACCCCTTTTATGCACATTCTTTCTAAAATGCACTGTGTAGCTTCTGATACAGTGCAGTGTATGGTCCTGTGTATCTAATAAACTCTTTTTATTCTCCTTCTGTCAGAGTAGCACTTCCCAGGAGAGATGAAAGTAATTAAGTGTGTGAATTCAAAGGAAATCCCTGTAGGGATATAGGCTTCATGCTAAGTATGAGTAAATAGAAATTGTTTGAGATGTCAACAATTAAAGTGCACAGAGTCAATAAGTATTTAGAGGCAAGATTAGCAATTGATGGGCCACTAAATAGGAAATATGTTTTTTGAGAGGACAAGCATCATTATTTGGAGAGTTTCTGAGATTTTTACTGTGCTCTGTGAGGCTACAAATGTTTCCAACAGATTTTTCAATCTAACTTTAGAAATTTTGGATGTCGCATTAAAAATTCCGTCATGTTTTGAACAGATATAATTAAATGCTATTTAGCATGCCCTTCAAAATGAGGTACTTCAATAATTTACTGTAGTTCGTTCCACAGTGCTTTAGTCCAGAGCAATGATTAAACCAAATTGATCTCTTGACATTATTCACAGCACTTCATTTTGAAAGTATTTGGTCTTATACACATGCATATCAACCAAAAATATTGCAATTCAGGGGAGCTCTTTAGCAAACTGTCAAATAAATCCATCTTGCTTCAATGCTTAATTTGCTTCGATGCTAAATCCTATAGATTTGATGGTAATCTAAATGAGTGCAATTATTCTTCATTTTGGGGCTTCTAAAAATGCCTCCTCTTGTTTAAAATTACTCAATTTGCATTCACCTCAGTATGTGTGGATGGTATTTGTTTGGAAGCCTGATTTAAATAAAATGTAATGTAATATACTGAAGAGCCTAACAGAGGTAGATAAGGAGTATTTGATGTTGTTTTCCCCTGCTGAGCTATCTCTTTTATTTCACTAATAAAGATGACTGGTTGGTTCATTGTTGGGAAAAGGGGGGGGAGAGAACATAGACATTAATTAATTGAGCACAGATATTTAGTTGGCATACTCCTAAATAGAAGTGTGCTTATGACACTGAATTTGGGAAAATATAGTTCTCTTGAGTCAAGTGCATGTCTACACACTCCCAACCACTTACTATTTACAAAAAAAAAAGTATATATATTAAAGTCAGACTTTTTGTACATTGTTGTCTTTAACTCCTCTGGTAGGATGAAATAAATTTGTAAGTCCCTAAGTATTTGTCTAAGGCATAAGCAGTCATGTTGTCAAATAAAACCTGAGAAGAGTCCGTGCTAAAACAATTCTGTTATGCCTATTCCTGAGTGAATGCAACTCTTGTCTTTCAGAAAGATGACTAAAGAAATCAGTCAGTGTGACTTAAACATCTACCATTGCTCTGTAATGTACACATTCCATGGCCCTTTACAGTTATTTAGAATTCTGGTATTTCTGAAAGAAAAAGAAGAGTTTAAGAAAACAATGAAGTATTTCCCTAACATTATATAGGCAAGAAATATCATAACTGAGATCAAAAGAGGAACCTAGGACCTTTATTTTTTCCATTTCCTGCTCTCAGAACTGTTATCAGTTCAGTCTTTGACATGTTAATTCTTACTCCATTATAGCAGGATTAAAATGCTAATGTTTGAAGACACACTGATTTTTATTTACTTTAAGAATTAACACAATACTGTCTCCACTTGTCTTAGAGCATTCTTATCACCCTATAAAAATCTTCTTCACAGCTTTACACTTGTAATTTTTTTTTTCAAGTTGATTTTGCCTAGATTAAAGCACAAAAATATTAAGCAGGTCAATTTCAGTAAAGGAAGCTTAGATTAGAATATTATTCACTGCAGCTGAAAGAAGCCTTGATTGTATATTCAGATTTATATTTTCTGTTTATCAAAATGAAAATACAAATATTATAGATATTTTAATGCATAAGCCAATGGGGAATTCATGTAAAGTGCCAGAGACTATTTTGGTTTGTATTTAATTGCATTGGGAAATGCTTATTTTTTAAAATTTAGAAAATATGAACACTACTTCTAAGTAAAAATTAAATCTTTAAGCTGGAATTCAGTGTTTTTACTGTATGCGAAAATATTTACATGAAATATTTCAAGTGTGAGTATGTATTTATCATAGACCTTTCTATAAAATAAGCTCTTATTTATTATTTAGGCCAATTACAAATGACAATGTTTGGGTAAATCACTTAATATTGAGATTTGTAAATTTTTTCTCAAATAAAATGAATATTATTTGCCTCTGTTTGGAAGATTGCAAGGTGAGAATTTAGAGTCGGTAAAAGTTTTCTGCAACAATTCCTGATGCAGAACAGGAGTAAGGTACATATTAGGTCTGTTATTTCTTTATTAGAAAAAGCCTGGAAAGCAAAAAATATTTTCACAGCCCTTTTTCTAACGTGTTTTAGAAAAAAGGCTTGCAGCCCAAGTTTTGTTCTCTAAGTCCCTAGTAATATAGTCATACTATGATAATATGCATAATATCACACCTTATTTCATTATAGAAAGGAACACATTAGGCAAGAGCAGGGACTCAGGTTCAATCTCCATCACCACATGCTGCCCTGCCCCTGCCCTTGGGGGCACTGAGCTGCCCACCAAGACCCGGTGTGGTAGTGCACACCTGTAATCCCAGCACTGAGGAAGCTGAAAACAGGAAATCACTGTGAGTCTAAGCTGGGTAGTGAGACCCTGGACTAAATACATTAAAATAATTAATAATAATAACAACAACAAAACAACAAGGAATACGGATATTTCAGAATAAAGGTTGAAATAATGCTACTTGTGTCATAAACCCAAATACTTTAAATTAGTAATCTAACCTCAGTTGTATTATATTTGATTTTCTCTTGAATGCAAAGATACTAACAATTAAAATTAGAATAACTTTGAATGATCTCCTCAACATGCCCAAGGAAAACATCTATAGGAAAACCTCTTTTTATTCATCTTGTTAACCTAAAGTGTTATTTAAATCAGAAATACTATGCACACTGCTCTGTAACCTCTTTTTCAGAACTAGTATATCAGTGTCTTTTGCTTTTTCATCGACAGTGAGAGTGGTGGTCATCATAATAAACAGATCACTAAAAAACTGAATCCTACACAGAAATGTTTTATATGTGAGATGAAATGTGACACTGAAAATTAGGAAATAACTATTATTTTCCCAATCAGACATTTTCCCGTATCTCAAATGAGAAGCTTAACAGTGGCTATTTCTTAGGACTAAAAATATGCTTCTCATTCTCTATATTTCTGCTCTTAGAAGAGATAGATTTCTTTTTTTCCCACTCCTCAACAAATAAATTTGACATGCTAATCAGCGTAACTCTGTTTATTTTAGGTCTACCTTGTAGTCTGTAACATTATAAGAGGAATGGAACAATATCTGTTTGGTTTTCATGTGACAGACAGAAATGCCTCATCTATAGCAAGTTTTGTTTAAAAGAGTGAAAATACATTGAACCCTCTTAATAGCTACATTGCATTTTTCTGTGTGGCTTTGCTGCAAAATATTTCAATAATTGCTTTTGATGTGCACTTTATCATCTTCAGAAGTTCCACTGATACAAAATCTTTTGCCCTTACATCGATGAATTTTTGTCAAAATTTTCTCCTTAGGAAATATTTCTATGACTATAATTGACCAATCAAAACATAGCCAATGAATGTTCGCACAGATACCAGGGGTAGCACTCCCGGTCGTCACTTTCTCAGAGCTGAGATGCAGTAGCCAGCACTCATGATCACGAGGAAGAGAAGTGGAATTCTGCTGCAGATTCAGAGGACTCAGTTGGTGCTCAGCTAGCTCTGAGGCAGGATCATGGAGAAGGAGCTGTTGAACACAGGCCCAGAGTACATCACAGGTAGAAGCAGAGCAGGGAGACTGTCAGAGAGGAACTGGGAAGGGGCCAGGGATGTTGTCCAAAATCATGCACCCAGGAGCCTCCAGGACAACTCTAGCAGCATGTTTTACTAAATACTGTCAGCAATTTTCAGGCCAGCCTAGATGATACAATGAAGTTACAAAGTTACTATTACTCAAAAAGATTTTTACAGTATTACTTTTAAATACTGTTTAAAGGAGTAGTTGATTTTTATTTTTTCTTTTGGATTTCTTACAATATTGTTGTTGTTACTTTTTTTTTTTTTTGTCTTTTTGAGACAGGGTCTCACTATGCAGCTCACTTTGTAGCTCAGGTTGGTCTCAAACTCACAGCAATCCTCCTGCCTCAGTCTCCCGAGTGCTGGGATTACAGGCATGCGCCACCACGCCCGGCTTGTTGTTGTTACTTTTTTTTTTTTTTTTTTTTAATCTTTTTGCGGAACCTGGGATTGAACTCAGGCCCTTGCACTTGCCAGTCAAGTATTTATTCCATTGAGCCATCTCCCTGGCCCTGTTGTTGTTACTTTTTAGCCCACTTTTCAGATTTATATCCGTAATCTAAACTAATTTGAAGATAACATCATACAATATAGCAACCATTGTTGAATCCCTATTACTTTGTTTAATAAACTTTATATTGTTTCTAATGTTTTTAATATTTAATATTCTTTAAAAAAAGCATAAGGAATTTTTTCACTTTTAAAACATGCAACTTTCTTACATTCAATTTAAAGCTATTTAGCAAAATGAAAACTGTGTGTATACTATAGCACACAAATTGTACCAGAGAGGGTAATACTCATTACTGTAATAGAAAATACTCCAAATGACACCTGTTTACTACAGATAATTCTATTTTTTATTTACCTGAATGAAGTCAATTGATATTGTAGGATGCTTGTTCATTTAGTTATTGAGGATTTTACTCCTTCTTCTGTAGATCAAATTTTCCTATATGGCCTCTGAATTTTTTCCATTCATTCACTAGTTAAGTAGAGCACAATACTGACTACAAGAGAGGAAATTATGGGCCACACCCAGAAATAAGTTGGTCCTTTCTAGTTGGATTTTATGGGTATGAACTGAAGTTTAAGAAAAAAAATTGTTTAGATATGACCCTAAGAAAATGTGAACATAGTTTAAGGAAACAATGACCCTAATCCTCAATATAGATTTATCTTTCTGGTTCAATAACTATTTTGATCTCAATCATGCACATAAATCAAATTAATCTCACTATAAAGGAGACAAGTATGAACCCATCTGTGAAACAACTGAATTATCTGGAGTTTTCTTTAGGAAAAGAATCAAAATCCTAAAAACAACCCCACCCATGCATCACAGTTCAAAAATAAAGAGTAGAACTGGGACATGACCCCAACAAACATTTTCTATGAGATAAAGGAGACTGAGAGAAACATGTAAGTAAGTCCATAGCAGTATTTAATTCCCTAGTTTCTGGAAATGAATTCTTCCAAATAAGAGAAAGATTCTGTTCCATTATTCTTTTTAAAGTATCTGGCTTTACATATACAGATATAGATGCATCTTGAGTAGGAACAGATGAATAATCCGGCATTTGTGGCCCACTGTTAGACGAGTGTTCCAACCTCAGGGTCGACTAGTTGACTTAGTTTCTCAGAGTCTCCAGCCTTCTTAGCTTGGGATCATAGTTTCTTTGATAGTAAGCTTTCCTCAAAAGACAAGTGGACATTTAATGAATTATTTCAAAGTAACAATAAACTTACCAAAAGTCATTACCTAAAAATAAAATTTAAAACTTCGTTTATTAACTTACATCTTATCTCTTTGCCCCCTTCTATCAGATTAATCCTGGTCACTGAAGTGTTCTGGAACAAAAGAGTTAGGCATAGTTGTAAAATGCTATTATTATCTAGGCAGACTTTTCATTTTGTTCAATAGACCCATTTTGAAAAACATCCTTTTACTTTTTAATTTTAATTCAGAAATATTCTTAAAATTATTTTTTGGGGGGCCGGAGAGATGGCTCAGTGGAATAAGTGCTTCCCTGGCAAGTGTAAGGGCCTGAGTTCAATCCCTGGTTCTGCCAAATATATATGTGCAGAATAGGCTTCTGAAGCAGGCATTAATAGCCCTGCATGACAATGACACTTGGTAGCATTGCTCTGGGTTTGCATGTCAGTAGCATGTCTGCTTCTCTGCCTTGTCAGTGATCATGGGTGATGATTTTAGTAAAGTTTTACAAATTCAGAATGCAATGATAAGGTCATATTTCAGGGTATTAATTTTGACATTACTTGGAAGAACAGCACCGTAACAGAATAATAGTTTAATTTCTGCTCAGTGTTCAGTTGGAACTAATGGTCACTTGGCTTTAGCTCCATTCAGAGACGAGCCATATTTGGTGGTGAGCATTTACCCAATTCAAAGACAAAGAAGTTTCTTACATGTGGCCAACAGATGGGAAACTAGGTTGCAAGATCCTGCCTGAGCTTTTTATGGACCAAGGCAGAATGTAACTTTACACTTTCAGCCACATCTGTGTGCCAAGGACTCAGTGCTCACAGCAAAGCCAGCAAGAAAGCCCAGCTGATGCCTAGGAAGGAAGGAAAGTGACGTTGGGGGGCTGGAAATTGTTGTGTCAAGGATTCAGGGAAGAAAGGAAGTTTTATATTAAACAGTGAATTGTCATTGATTTTACCTATCTGGCTGAAGTTACAAGTCCATGTATAAAGAAAAGTATGTAGAGAAAAATAAAAGTTTTGGGTGAAATTTCAAAAAGTTATTCTACTAAAGAATACCGTGTTAAAATTTAACATAAATCAGATTTTCATAAAGACTTCGTTTCTCAGTGAAAATTATTTGACTGTGAAGTTTCAAGCATAGAAAAATAGAGATATAATTACAAATAATGAATCAATGGCAAGGAAAGATAAAATAACCATATTTTATCTCTTGTATTTAACAATGTGTATGATCCAATTGTATTTGATTTTATTCGGATTACTTTCACTTAGAGAAAATTATGTATCTATATCTACATATCTATATCTATATATACATCTATGTATGAAAAGATAATATTTTCAAATTTAAAACTATCCAATTGCATCAGTAAGGGCCAAACTGAGAGATAGAATTCTCCTTCAGTTGTTGCTGACCCTCTTGTTAATTGAGCTCTATCAAATCCTGGTCATCGGCTTTATTATATCAAAATTTCAAACCCTATTTCCTTCAGTAGTTATGTACCAAGAACAGTCCATATGTGAGATTGTGATATTTAGAAAAGAGTCAAGAATAAGTAAAACAAACACCTGCCACCAAGACCCCATCATTGAATGGGAACAGTTCCAAACACACAGCATCACCCCCACCATGAACTCTTGCACAGCCCGGGGCTTCACCAGCCATCTGTTCTTAACAGCCCTTGCAGGCTGTTCTAATGCAGTCTGAAAGATGAGAATTATTGGTTTAGTAAGATCCTTCAGGAGCAGTAATCATATGTCAGAGAATATTCTTCCCACCATACACAAGACATCCGAAGCATTTCCCTAAAATAACTAGTGATCAAACTCAGGACTTTGTGCTTGCCAGGCAGGCACTTATGCAACTGAGTGACTTCCCCAGCCCAAGAATAAACGTCTTGAAAAATTTATTTTTATAGATAAGTACTGGTATGCAGTGCATGTTTACACTTATCCTGGGAAGTTGGTACATGCACATAGCACATTTTAACTCAGTTTCCATTTCTTTTGTCTGCCCTCCCTCTTTTCCTTCTTTCTGTCCTCTTCCCATTTACAAAAGATCTATGGTTCACTTTCCTACTACAAACAGTAAACATAAAACACATAACTGAGATACTGTCTGTTTTGGTCCCTCTGCCTGCATCATATACTATACCTTTTTTCACAGCCACTATTCCTACAAATAAGTCAGAATAGGCAGTCAAATGAGCATCAATAAATAGGTACATAAAAAATAAACTCTACAGCAAAGTTCAATTCAACAAGAAAGTTTTTACTTCCTTTATATACGTGAATGGACTTTTAAGTGTATGCAGGATACTTCACATAAAAAGTCTGTAAATATAAGCTTAGTAAAGTTTCAATAGTAAATTTTTTTAAAATTTTATTTTATGTATTTGGTACAGCGTCTCATTATACAGATTGGACTCCTAGTGATCCTCCTATTTTCAGCACCCCCAACACTGAGATTACAGGAGTACGTCACAACGCCCAGACTCAGCTGGCTCAGCGTGACCTGTGGACAGGGCCAGCAGGGCTTGTAGTGCCAGGGATTGAACCCCAGGCCCCGCACATGCCTACATAGGCACTTAGTCCATTGAGTTGTCTCACCAGCCCTCAAAAGCAAAATTTGAGACAGTGCTATGGCTTAGGTCTAGATGTTCCATCAAAGCCTTATGTGATCATAGGTGGGGTGTTCTCAGAGGTGGCTACATCCAGAGTATGTGAAGCTAGGATTAATTCACTGTGCAGCACTTCAGCCAAGGACAGTAGAACTAAGATATAAGGGACAGATAGATCCTTTGTCATGCCTTGACTCTTTGCCATCTTCTGCCTGCTGTGAACTGTCCTCCAAAATTCCATCTTACCTTAGAGTCTGCCAATTATGGGCGGAAATCTTTACACACTGCGAGCTGAATAAACCTTTCCTCTTTTAACTTTGTGTGTTTTGATGTAGCAATGAAAACAGTACCTAACACAGACAAGAAGAAGAAGAAAGCAAGGCTGTGATGGTAAATATGGATTGCAGGACTGAGAATTTGATTTTATTCCTAACTTCTTAGAGCACAAATGAAGAGGAAAATAGGATCAGTTAGGTTGCACTTGTTAGCATAGAAATTCATAATCCTTTATTGTATTACCATAAATAATGGGAAGAAGCTACTATTAAAGACATCTAGGGCTGGGGAGATATCTCAGCAGCATGAGCACGTGCCTGGCAAGCTTGAGGTCCTGGGTTTGATCCCTGGTGCTGGGGGATGGGGAGCCGTTTAGTGATGCCAAGCCACATAGCCCTTGGGAAGCCAACAGATAATTTAAGGAAGTAATTTCTCCTCATTGGGGTGAAACGTACTTCCTGTAGCCTGCTACAACTACAACAGCCCATCTCAGAGAGAGCCACTCAATTCTTACCACAAGGTGTTTGCCAGGTGAACAGGGACCAGACTTTCAGTTGTCAAGGACATTAGAAAAAATGCAGGTAGAGCTTTTGGAAGCAGGAGGTGAAAGAAGTGTTGATGGGAGCAGTGAGGACTGAGAGGAAAGGGGCAAAAACAAAGACTTACTGTGCTTTGTTGTGGATACAAAGGCCCGCAGTAAATGCAGTCCTTGTGGATTGCAGACATGTGCTCATATAAATGAACAAGCAATAAATAGGAAAATTGAAAAGCTTGGATTTTTGTAGGTAAGATTTTCAAATGTTCTAATTCATACAATAATTTATAATTTATCATGCTATATTCAGACCACGGTCTACAGTGATGTAAGGAAACATGCTAGATCATATGCCAGTCTTCAAATTCGGTGTCTTATTACTTTCCTATTTTTAGGCAAACCCAGCAGACAGCTATTTCTGTGGTCTGTATCAGCTCACATGCACATGTCTATACTCTGATGCCATGAAACACAAACATGATGATGCACTCTTTCACTTTTTCCGGATCCCTGCACCTTTATGATGGGTTAAACATCCAATCCTTTTCCATTTTTTAATTTTTATTTTATTTATTTATTTGTATTTTAGGGAAGGGTCTACAGGGTGTTCAGGGTCTCACTAATAGATTGGACTCATAGTGATTCTTCTGTTTACAGCCTCCCAAGAGCTGGAATTACAGGCAGCACCACCACCAGTATCAATTGCTCTCTCAATGTGCCCCGGGGGCGGGGCTGGCCTGGCAGGCCCAGGATCGAACCCCTAGCCTCTGCCCCTGCTTGCAGGTGCATTAATCCCTTGAGCTATTTGGCAGGCCCTTCATTTCTTTTTAACTTTTGAGACAGGGTCCCCTTAATTCATAAACTGTCCACTTTAGACCCAAATTTCAAATTTTCCTGCCTTAGCCTCCAAGAGCAGTGGGATTACTGCCATGTGCCTGGCTCATCACATGCCTTTAAAATTGATTATGCAGAAATTTCAAGTGTTGATCTCTGATTTTTGGTAAAAGATCATAAAGTTCAAAGCATTAAGAATTTCACCATATGTGCCTTTTTCTCTCAACATCTTTTCTCATAATCTTCTTTCTTATGACTATGTTTTAATTTCATTTAATCACTTTTGACACGGATAGTTCAACTTTCCTCTATCACATAAAGTTGATATATATAGAGAGATATATATCTCTGTCTATCTATCTATCTATCTATCTATCTATCTATCTATCTATCTATCTATCTATCTATCTACATTACTATATAGGAACCAAAACAGAGATTCCACTCCTGGTTTAAACTACAGAATTGCACCTATGAAATACTGAGGACCATTCCTACTAAGGTTGCCTTATCAGACTACTTGGAACACAGGAATGATCCCCATCAAACTGTACCATTGAAAATACAGGAACCTTAGTGCTAGAGCTGAAAAAAAGAAAAGCATCATCATGCTTTGCAGTTGCTTTTATCCATGCATTGCAGTGCTAAGGGTCGTGTTGAAATTCTTGGTACTTAAAAAAGAAATGTGTCCCTCACTGACAACATATTCATTCAAACTACTTTCCCTTTCTGGATAAAGACTTATTGCTGTTAGAGGCCTAATGTAGACTCTCAATGAGATATGTGAATCAGAATGACGATGGTACTTTGGGATAAGAGAAAAGGCTTTTATGGCTTTCAGCCATGTTTTCTGAGTTATTTTTTATTTTTACTTCTGTAATTAACCATTGGAATTTCAGAGTTTTTTGCATCCCTATGAGGACTATTTTCCTCATTGTTCCCAAAGGGATTTATGGTACTAGAGTTGATAATTAAAATCTACAGTGACACTGAACCAGAATCAGTACCAGTACAAGCACTTACCCCATGGACTGTCGCCACATGTTCTCTTCATGTTTTATGCGTCTTCTTTCATCCTTCTCCTTTGATGATGCTTTGCTTTTTTCAGCTCTGTGCAGCCCTCTCAGTTATTTTCAGCATTTACAGATCTACTGGTCAATTGTAGGGGGAAGATTAAGTGCAAAGATTGGATTCTTATCATAAGAGACTGTCTCTTAGCCTTTGCATTTGAAGGATGGGCATATATCAGCTTTCTGTTTCTGGGTTACAAGTTTCCATTCCTTTTGTCATGTAAGGCCTATTATTATTTCTCACATCTTATGCATTAGAAGTCAAGCATGACTTAGACACATCTCTACCCAGAGATGGTAAAATCTCTGGTAAAATCCAAAGAGTTGCCTGTCCATCACATTTCTTCCAGCTTCTGTCTTCCTTCGCGCTTATTTAGGTCATTGGCTCAATTCATTGCTTTCTGATGATGGAACTCATTGTGTCCTGCACCTCCTAGGCCAGTGGCATTTATTTGACATCACTGATTGCCGTTTTCTCTGTCCATAGGTACAGCAATGATAATCTCCCTTTTGGTTATCTTGTCAAATTACTTAGAACCTTAATTAAATTTTAAACATTTTTTAATCATTACAGTATGAAGGCAGGTTTCCCACAATTTGTTGGAAACATGCTACAAAAGCTGTTCAGATAGAGTCAGCGGGATAGCTCAGTGGGCTAAGGGCATGCTTAGGAAAGCACAGGAACTAGGGTTTGATCCCTGGCATCACATGATGCACCAGCCCTGCCACCAGGTGCACTGAGCTGACCACCAAGTGTTGGTGCCCTGTAATCCCAGTGCTGGGGAGGCTGAAAACAAGAGGATTATTATGAGTCTGAGCTGTCTAGTGAAACCTTGCACAAAATTTTTAAAAAAATCTGTTCTTAGCAAAAAAAAAGAAAAGGAAATATAAGGGTGTAATATCATGTAGTCTAATAACTGGCTGAACAAAACATATATATATATATGTATATATATATATATATATGTATTTAGCTCAATACATTAATATTAAACATTACAGTAATGAATGAAAATCTGTCTGTATGTCTTTCTTTTTCAGTTTTATAGGTTTAATTCATGTAATACTGTAAAGTATACTTTTTCTGTTCACTATGTTCATTATTTCTTTTTTAATAAGCAGAATAGATTTATTGAGAGAAAGAAAGCTCCTGTCCAAGAGAAGGATGGGAGGGGGGCCCAAGCGGGTAGTTCCCCCATTATTTCTTACATTCATTACCACCTAGTCAGGTACTGTTCAATTCGATCTCCATGAGGGCATAGCAAAATCAAAATTAAGTTAAAAAAATACAATTCTCAGGGTGTACCTAAATAGTAATGTACATTCTTAGCATAAATGAGGCCCTGAGTTCAATTTCAGTATCAAGTAAAACACACAGAGAGAAAGGAATAGAGGCAGAACTTGACACAGATAGAGACTAGAGTAGTTTTAAGTAGAGTTCAGAAAAATTTGTATTCAAAATGCATTTTTGGGGCCAGACAGATAGCTCAGTGTATTAAAGCACTTGTGTAGGCAGATGCAGAGTCTTGGGTTCAGTCCCCAGCCTGCTATGTCTGCTCTGCCATCAGGGAGCACTGAGACTGTGGTTGAGACTAGGTGTGGTGTTGTGTGCATACAATCCCAGCACCTGGGAGGCTATAAACAGAAGAATCAATATGAGCCCAATCTATGTAGTGAAGACCCTGTCCTAAATATATAAAACAAAGCAGAACAAAAAAATGCATTTTTAGGTTATGGACTATTAGTGCAATGTGTACCTACCTTTTAATTTATTTTATATCCTCATATCTAATTCCATTCTAAAATAAAACTAGTGTCAGATCTTTGTCTAACAAGGCTATGTTATGAAAATAAGATTACTTCATTGTTCTTCACTATTATTTAGAAAACTTTCAAAGAAGTGACAAGATATAAAAGTTAAAAATTATATTTCCGTGCTATTACCTCTCATTTCTAAAGAACTATTGAATATCAACATGTTTGGCAAAACCGCGCTCTCTGAGGGGACGCGTGGCCAATGCTGCACCCAGGATTACTGCCCCCCGAGGGCTGCAGCCCTTGCTTCCATGTTCCGCTCTTCTTTGGTTCCTGCCCCAGTTCTTTGAAACAGCTCAGACTCTCAACACACCTGCTCTTCTGAATTTTTTTTTTCTTACCTGATGTGTTCTCCTCTGCCCTTCCTCATCTCACTGAACTCTGTGAATGCCCTCATTTTTCAGACCCCGTTCTTTGAGTTTTCCTCTTCTTCTGCCCCTGTGTGAAAAATTGCCTTTCTTTTGCACTGAGATGGAGTTGAATAGCCAGAAAAAGCCTGCTGGGTATTCCTAGATGTTGGGTTTTGTAAGGACACATTTCCTTTCTGACAGGATAATAATTTGATTATACTGATTATGTGTTCTTCACGCACAATCCGCATCATAGGCTGATTGCTCTCAGAGTTTTATTATAGAAACGCCTCAAGGCTCAGTTAGTTTTGTAGCCAGAAAGCGCTTTATGCATTTCAAGAGACTTGCTTTCTATTTTCAGACTCAGCAGTGGAGACTTCCACTCCACAAGTTTATGCCATAAATAATTAGAAGGCTTTAGAGGACATTTTCCTCCATAACTGAGATGTGACGAGGATGTCACCCTCTGTGGAGAGACGTGCAAAGGGAAATTTAAGATTGGAAACTAATAGGAGCTCTGAGAAATAGTCCAGAACCTTGTTAGTCTTGAACATGGTTTAGTAAACAGAGGTAAAGAGTGACATACGTTAGATGAGTCTCAAACAGAGCGATCTTCATCCATTTCCTTCTTTCAGCCTGGGAAAACATTTTATTCATGAAATAGTAACATGTTATAGCAGCAAGAGAGGAGCTGAGAAAAAGGGCTCAAGTCTAATGTCCTAGGCTTCAGTCCCCTGCAGCCTGTGAGCACTGGCAGGAGTAACTAAATTCCCATTCTGTAGAAAAGGCAGATACATGGCCCAGGGCTGCTGCTGAGCACAGGGAGACAGAAAATGCAGGAGGTCTTCTAGACAGAGTTCCCTAGCGCAAAGCTAACTGTGGGGCTCTCTGCCGGCGCAAGCAGGGTGTCCCTGCCTGGAGAGAGGTGAGTCTCTGCGCCCTTGACACTTGATGCCCCTCCACCACTCTCACCTGTCACTTTGAAGAATAAAACACTGGATTGAGTATTTTATTTTCCTGGCTATTTTATTCACCAGCATTGGACAAAGTTCAGTATTGAAACTAAGGTTCAGTCATATATTTTAAGTAAAAAAATATGTTTTGTACATCTGACTATCAAAAGAGATCAAGTGGCTTTTTCTTCATTGAAAGAAAAAGGATTAGTGACTATTAGAATATTAAGTAGATCTAGGTCTTAAGATTGGTATTTTACATCTA
Organism: Ctenomys sociabilis; assembly: GCA_004027165.1. Classification (NCBI taxonomy): domain Eukaryota; kingdom Metazoa; phylum Chordata; class Mammalia; order Rodentia; family Ctenomyidae; genus Ctenomys; species Ctenomys sociabilis. Next base: position 88,861 of record PVKA01003973.1, on the reverse strand, counting down.
TTATTTTATTCATTTTTCCAAACAATTCATATATTCAGAGTACCATTTGGAGCTCCTACTAAGACAGAGGCTTTACTCACGGGCTTATGCACAGGTAGTTTATTTTGTGAAATGATCCTAAAGAGCCCCAATGATACAGGCAAGAAAGAAAGCCAGTCTAAGGGAACATTGTTATGGAGTGATAAAGAAAGGACTAAAGGGGCCAGGGAGAGGGCTCAGGGGAATAAGCACTTCCCTGGCAAGCACAAGGGCCTGCATTCAATACCTGGTTTCACAAAAAGAAAGAAAGAAAGAAAGAAAGAAAGAAAGAAAGAAAGAAAGAAAGAAAGAAAGAAAGAAAGAAAGAAAGAAAGAAAGAAAGAAAGATAAGAAAAGACTACAGGTTCATTCATCCAGGGTTCAAATAGCAGGACTATTTTTCATCATCTATTATTTCCACTGTGGTCATTCACTGTGCAGTCCCATCCATGCCTCATTTTGTCCTTGTGATGGATTGATTGGCTTAACTGGCTTACCCAGGGTCACACAAATGAGTGACAGAAAAGCAGGTGGTAGAAACTGAGCTACGCCCTGAGCATCTAAGGCCAGGTGTTACACTTAAGGACACCTGGGGGCCGTAGGAAAGCTTTAATAAAGTTCTGTGGTGGATTGACAACTTGTAATGCACTTGTAACCCCCAGCTGGACTGAATCAGAGTGGTGATATGTGTGGGAGGCTTACATGAGGATTACTGACAGCAGCGTAAGAGGCAGCACTGGAGAGGAAGAAGTAAAGAGGCTGTAGGGAGCGGGTGGGAGCTGTTGGTTCTCTAGGTGGAGCTTGTCATGCTGGCTTTACTGATGAACTCGGCTGTGCTCATCATTGAAAGAGCCTGGGTCCTGGCTGTTGCTGAAAATGCTACAGTTCACTTTGAGGGAGCTCTGGTCCTCACTTGATGTGTCATTGCCTGGCTCCAAAGGGTAAAATGTTGCACTTCTCCTAGAGAAGCTTGTTAGGCTGGCTTTCCTGAGAGAGGTCCAGCATTCTCATCTTTGAAGGAGCTCAGGACCTCCTGTCACTGAGGATGGCTGTGGTGTCTTTTGGGGACCTCTGTTTCTTACTTTGAGCTTTGTTTCCTGGCTCCTGTTCAGATCCCACAGCTTGCTGACACTGATCCTTGGTCCTGCTTGCAAAGACTTTCTAGCTTCCGCCCCTGAGCTCTGGGCCTTTGCAGTGCTGATCCATGAAACAGGCCCACACAAGACTTTACTCTGGACTCTTGGCCTCAGCTGGACTCTTGATGGGCCTGTCATGGGCTCTAGGTCTTCAGCTGGGCTAATGTAAGACATCACCGTGGGCTCCAGGCCCCAGCTACATTCTTTGCTCATTAGTGTATGAATAGATTACCTGAACTCTTTTTGTGTTATTCTTTGGGTGACAATTATAAAATACTTTTAGAAGTGGAGAGAGAGCTCAGCAGCATAAGCACCTGCCTGACAACTGAAAGGTCCTGAGTTTGATCCCCGGTACCAAAAATATAAAAATTAAAATTATAATAGAACAATAGTAATAATAATGTCATGATTACATGTCCTGTATGGTATTGTTTCCCTTTGAAAACTTCCAAATTACAACATTCAGGATGTTCCCATCTTAAAGGATGTGAAGATATGGCCCAGAAGTGTCCAGTTCACTGAGGACAGTTTTGATGAATGTGTGGTCAGCGCAGTCACACAAGGTCCTATACTCTGTAGGATTCTGCAATGAGGATTTAGTGCTCTCTAAACAGTCTTCTGAATCAAGCCCTTACACTTGCATTTTGTAAGCTGGATGGGCCTGAGCATGCTCTGGGTATCACCTCACACTCATTCTGGCTTCTCAGCACCCCCTTGAGTTGTTGATGGCGGAGGCCACAGCAGTCGGCTCCCGGTCCTAAAGTGCTTTGGCCCCAGAGGAGATTGCACTTCTTTTCCTCATCTTGAGATCTCAACCACTGTCTCTAAGAGGCAATAACCACACTGCACTGATGGATGGAGAAGGAGCAACCCTGTCCTGTTACAGTCTTCTGCCATCACTGGGGCTGTGCATGCTGGAAAGGTGGCAGTGTTGTGGCTCAGTGTCAGGCCCACATTTGGGGTCATGGGGAGGGAAAAATGCAGCCTTAGTGCACATTCCTGTAATAGTTGCCTGGGAAATGTAATGGGCCATCTGCACGTACCTCTGAATGCCTTCAGAGCAGGTGACCCAAGTTTGTCAGGGTGCAGGTGGTTGCTGTCCTCCTGCACTGACCTACTTTCAGTGGACTCAGAAGGCAGGGAAGGAACATTGACTTCCAATTTGATTGTGTTTTCATCTTTGTGTGTCTGATTTTTTGATATCTAAGACATTGGTGGCAATGACAACAGCGCTTGCAAGGCCAGCAGATTTCTGTAGAGGTGAAACAGTGTCTGCACTTCAAGGGCCAATTTATACCCCAAGTATATTACTTGTCTTGCTCAGCTCAGTGCTCTTCTGTGGACAGCAGGTGCCTCCTCCCTTTCTTAGCAAGTGTCAGAAATACATTACCATGTCAATGCCAGGCATCTCCTGACTCTGAACTCAACATGCTGAACACAAACAATTCCAGGGTTATTTTAACTCATACAGTGGCAGAAGGGAGGGAGGGGATTTTAACTTCTAACATGCCCTGCAAAGTTGAAGTAAATGATACTTTCTGGAACTATCAACAGAGATTCCCGTAACTCTCTTGCTTTAAGTCACCTCTGCGAAGCGTCCTAATTTAGATTCTTGCCTTGACTTGTCATATGCCCAAGGTTTTGTTCTTCTCATAACAAAGTACCTGTAGTATTCGGCTGTGTTCCCTGAAAAGGCAGTCAGGTACTCTGAGTCATCCGCCATTAAACCTGAGTACCTCATCTTGCGAGTGACCTTTACATAAAGTACCAATCTCCCACTGTTGGTGAGATCAGCCCTGTATTGTTTTGGTAGTCTCAGAGCTTGTATCTCTAACTAAAGACTTACAGCATCATCTTTGGGGATCTCCATGAACAGAAATTAATATGTATTTTTCAGTTTTATGAAGGTGTTTCTAGATCACAAAACATAGTGCAACAGACATTTAAAATATTTGACTGACCGCTTGTCTCAGTACCCTTTGAAACATCTATTTTATTGGTAGTGAAATACCAAAATCACAGTAAGCTGAGGTAGGAGGATTATGAGCTCCTGGTCAACCTGGATAACACAGGGAGACCGTATTTTAAAAAGAATATATTTTTAACAATTGAACTAAAGAGCTTATAATTACACAATTTGAGTATTTTAATAATTTATTTCATTTCAAAAAAAGTTAGGATGCATTCTCACATAGTATGTCAATCCTGTATAATCAACATTAAAATTTGAAAACTGATTGTTCTCCATGAGCCATGCCTTTCAGTGGGATTTGGCCAACTGTTTCCATTTAGTTCTTCAGTGTCTTCCTCTTCTGTGTCTGCATTTAGTTTACTGATGATGATACACATCTTCAAATCCAAATGTCCCCTTCCTTCTAATAACTCACCTTCATGTCTCTATCCCAGGGTTCTATGTGAGCTCTTGATTTTAACCTTTTTTGCCAGTTCATTATTTTGTCCTAGGCAGCTGAGTTAGGTAGAAACATAATAGGCAGTCAGCTAGGGGTAGGGCCTCAAAGCCTTCCAATTTGGAAGACAATATACCTTGCAACTGTGGAAGAGACACTCTCTCAGATCTCAGTACAAAAGATCAAACAAATGTAGCCACATACCTCCTCAGGGATGGGCAGTAGAGACTGATACTGTAAATAGGTATCAGTCACCTCGAAAAACCCAGGAAGGATCACCAACCTAACCCAGGGGGAAAGGTCCTTGTTTGTATTCACGTCTGCTTGCTGTATGCTCCCTTCTCCATTTGATCCCAAGTTAATCCATTTTACCTGAGCAATTGTACTTGCAATTTCATTGGTTGACCATAGGCTTGTCTCACTCATGTGTGAGCTCCCATGTTTTTCACCTTAGACACACCTCACCTCGTGGTTTTGATCTATAAAAAACCCTAGAGAAGCCAGGGTCTTTGGCAAGTCATTCGGTTCCTCTTGTCTTTCTCTCTCGGACAGGAGATATATTTCCCTTAATAAATATATTCTGCTCTTAACCTCTGTTGTTCCTAAAATTCATTCTCTGGGTTTAGAGAACATGAACTCATCCTAGGTACTCTTCAGGGTGGGAGTTTCACTCCCTGATAACAACTCGAATACCTAATTAAATGGATGCTGTACGTTTAACACACAGCAAGTGAACCTCTTAAGATTTAGCATCACTAACACAGCACTGCCCCCAAGCAATTTTCCTTGTTTCAATAAACAGGAAACCAACTTCTCCAGTGGCTCACCTCAAAATTATTTTAGCCAAAACTCTGTTTCACACTTTCCACATTTAACCAACAAAGTCTCACGGTTAGTGGCTTGACCTCCAGGAGAGGCACGGCATCTGTCCCCTTGCCCTCTCTAAAGTCCCTGGGACCACACGTCATCCTCAGCTAACGATCCACACACCTTTTCCTTTACCCTTCCTTAGACTGGTCTCAAAAAAGGGCAGCAATTAACTGCATGAAAAGCTAACATGCTTTACCTCTCTGCTACTTGGCTTCAAATACATCCCACACAGTGTCACAAGCAAAGATCGTACTGGGTTCTTGTGATTCGCACGGCTCCCCCAGCTCTCTGACTTTGTCTCTTTAATTATCTCCTCCAGGTTTCCCGCCGCAGCCGCCTCACTGCACCTGTGCACATAGCTCAGGCGCTTTCCTGGCTCTCCCCATAATCTCCATCCGGGAATCCACACAATGACTTTTTACCTCCAGTAGCACCACACTGATACCAAGAGGAAAAAAAAAAAAAAAAATAATCCCAGTAGTTAATTTATGCCAATAATCTGTCCAGTGGGAGTTAATTACTACTTCTAGTAAAGAATAAAGTTCAAGAGACACTGGGATCCTCAGTTGCTTAAAAAAATGAAAGAAAAAAGAAGATTTTCTCTGGAGATTTTTTTAAGATTTCATAAGATTCTATACTGCTTCTCTTTTTAAAATGATGGAATAGTCTTTTGTTCTTTTTGTTTCTTTTTAGTCAAATTTGGCTAGCATTTAACATATAGGATTAGTGTTCAAAGTAGTCAAAATGGTTCTTCATTCACATTTCCTAGCCCACTAAAGAGATATTAAGACAGAATAGTAGGAAGGAAGTGATGAAATAAGCACTTTGGGGGAACTATTTATTAATTTTATACTTTTTAGGAAACTTGTAGAAACTTTTTCTTTTCTTTTCTTTTTTCTTTTTCTTTTTTTTATTTATTTTTTATTTGCGGAACTGAGGATTGAACTCAGACCCTTGTGCTTGCCAGGCAAGTGCTTATTATACTGAGCTATCACCCAGGCCCTTTGGAAATTTTTTCTTAATTGTACACGTGTAAGTTAGGTTTTAAAAATTAGTACATATGGACTATGTTTAGTGATAACCATCTGAAATCATTATAGAGATTTTGTTAATTTGTTCTTGCATTTTCTTTTATTTATTTAATTAATTATTTTTCTTCAAGCAGAGTCTCACTATGTAGTTCAGTTCAGGCTGGCATTTGAACTCATTCTGTGGCCTATGCTGGTGCAGAACTCATAGCAATCCTTTTTTCTGAGCCTCCAAGTGCTAGAACTTCAGGCATGCAGGCCCATGCCCTGCATCACATGATGTATCAATAAATATGTGTAATTGCCTGAGGCTCTGGGAGCGTTTTACCCTGATGACTCAAGAGCTGAGTTGAGAACAATATATATTATAGTTCCACCATGTAATTATATCAATTAGTGTGATATAAAAATGACATTAAAAAGAAAAGGATGTGACATGAACTAGAATAAAATTTTCTCAAAAGACATGGTATGTTTACCATACCATAAAATTTTAAAATAGGAAGATATGAATGTGAATAAGAAATGCAGGACATTTTGAAGACATGAGGATTGCTATATATTTTTAAGGACTTCTGCATATGAACTGAACAAAAAATAAAGATAAAAATTCAGTTATGCAAAACTCAGTTTTGCATAAGAAGGCTCACAGCACTATTGTGTGCAATACATAGAGCAGATCAAAAGTTCTGAGTAAAGAGTATCGGAAAATCATGCCAAGTTTGTTCACATGTTTGGTGGTTTTATTGTCATTCTCTTTTATGAAGTACTACAAGACCACTAAATTGATGAAGCAGTACTGAATGGAGATTTTGATCAAGATGTGATCAGTACTTTGGTCTTATTAGAATTTTTCAATAGTAGAGTATGGGGAAAAAAATCCAACTAAAGTTGAAGAGCTCTCTAGCTCAATAAAATAATTAGGAGTTTTTTGCAAGATGTACAGAGATGTCCTTCAAGCTGATGGATAAATTGTTGCATGTACTTCTCCAGCAATCAACAAGGAGCCACAATGCCTGCCGGGCAGATTTGAAATTTGGAGGCAACCGTGCCTTCCTTGGACACAATCCTCTGGTCCATTTGGCAAGGAAGAATCCTGCTAGTTTTGAGTGAGCCCCTCAAGCTAAGGCTGTGCCATAGCTCCAGCTCACTATGGACGTGGTCCTGCCTTGTTTTCCTGATGATCTGATGTTGTTTGTCCTGTGAGTGTGGAAGAGGGTGCCGTGTCTGGAGACTGACAGGCTCTCCTCAGATAAACCAGAGTAGAAGTCCTTAGGGTTTTGAAGAAAAGCTACTTATTCTGTTCTTCGTATCAGTTTCATGTAGGAGTCGGCTCTCTAGTAATTGAGACAAAAACTCAACACTCACAATTGAAAAGGGTGGTTGAGATTTAATTTAGATCATTCTTTCAGAAGATTTGGTCCCTGATAGACTGGATCCAAGACAGAGAAGACAGCATAGAAACAGGTTATGTCAGACCGGAGATGCTCAGGTCCTGGTGGCTAGGAAATAGAAGGGAAATGGTGCTAGACACAAGAACTAAGGAGCCAGAACCTGATCCTCAGGCCTAGGCTTCCATAACCCACAGAACACACGGAGAAGTGCTCTATCGGATTCAGAGGCAAAAACAAAACCAGTTACATTGACTACACTCTACCACCTTGTCATATTGGATGAGATACTGTCATTTGTATTTCAGTTAAATGGCTCAGACTTTTAACTTATGCCATGATTTTTATTATGGAAATACATAATAATTTGGAATTCAGAGCCATTTAAAACTTTTGAATGAGTCTCTGTGAATTCTATGTTCTAAGTAGCCTGATACATACTTGTCATTAAAGCTTTACAAGCAAACCTAAGAATAGTTTTGAGGACTTCTGTTTTTGAAATCTAATGCCATGTGCTTTAATGACATTATTTTGATGACTGTAGCATCTAATTTATGTGAGCTCTAGATCATGACTTTTGATACAGAAGGTGAAACTCAGAGAAGTGAAAGCCCTAGCTATCAGTTTCTCAGGTTAGTGATGGTAGTTTGACTTGAACACAAAAATTGCATTCCATGTAAGTCATACTTTACCTTTTCCTTTCTGATTTAGTTCCTGACAAAAATAATTCAACTTTCTCCAATGAAAGTATTTTATTAATTTCAGAATCAAAGTTTGAGTTGGTGGTCTTATCACGTTGCTAGAGCTGCCTTAACAAAGGGTTGTACCACATAATAGATGGATGGATGGATGGATCAATGAATGAATAAGTGAATGAATGAATGAATGGCTTAAAGAGAATTACATCCTCACAGTTGTAGCTTCTAGAATTTCAAGATTAAACTTCAAGAAATTTGTCTTCTGGCTGCGGTTATCTTTGGCACACAGGCGGTGCCCCCTGGCTGCCTCTTTACACTGAAAAATAAGTTTCTCAGTCTTTCAAAAATATCAGTCACATTGGAAAAGATCCCAGCAGGATAGTTTTGTTTTTGCTTTAATGTTCATTTTAGTGTTCGTATCCCAAATTCATTCACATTCTGAGATAGCAGATGTAATGATTTTGAGGTATGAATTTTGGGGAAACATTGACCAGCCCATAACACTTGACTTTTAATAACTTTGTGTCCATTTCCCCAACTTTAATGTCAATATGGTTCTGAGAAACCTAGCATTGGAAAGAGGAAGAATTAACTGTTATTGGAAACCACACTGAAAATTCACATATGTGCTCAGTTGTGATGGATGCTAAGTCATGAATTTTCAACATCATAAATATGACACACAGACTTGTCAAGTATATGAGATGTATATGATATTATTTTATTTCATTGTGATTAGTGTATATTGTAGTCACTTGTGAAGCTTGCTACCACATCCACGCCTGGCTCTGTCTCCTGACACTCAGTGGGGCTGGAGTGTGGGCTACGTATTGGCATTTCTAAAGAGGCTAGAGTTGAAGCTTCTGTTGGCCATGTGGAAGATAAGGAGTGAACCACAGTTCTAGGGTGCACACTGACTTGGGCTAATGTTCACGGAACTTTTTTTCTGAGAAATGTTACGATCTCATTTAGCATTCTTACTGAAAGAAAATGTAAATTTCAGAAAATTATTGACAAAATTCCTTCATTGTGTGTTTCCCTTGGCTTTAACTAAGGGCATTTCTTCCTAGGAGAAAAAACAACAACACCATTTTCTGCTCATTTTCTTCCATTATCCTCTAAATCCTTCCCTTTGTCTACAAATTGTCTTGAACATATCTCAAACCAGTTATCCATTTGAAAGAGATAAGGTCTTTCTTTGTTCAATGTCTGATTTCCCAAATATAGCAAGTTTTTAATCTAACAAAAGTCGATAAGCTCTTTTTGTTGCTTTAATGGCATTAAACCAACATGGAATTTTATCTGTTATAGCTAAAAAGGATCACAATTATTAAACCATTAGTACTGGAAAACATATGTGCATTGAGGCCCAAGCACAGCTGGGAGCTGCTCCCTCCCTCACTAACCAGATGTTCCATTTCCCATCATTTGCTTAAAATTATTTACACACATTGATGGGCAAACAGAGGGGTAAGGAGGTGCCAACAGCCTCTTGCAACAAAATGTGTTAACTTTTAGTTAATAATGTATAACATGTCACCTAAAATACTAGAAAAAATTAAAAGTAAACTTACAGACAGTAAAATGACTTCTATTAAACGTATTCTACATGGTTTCCACTCTCTTCCAAAAGGAGAAATACCATAAATGTATTGTATGTTTTCCAAAATGTTCATATAAGAAGAAATAAATATGAGTGCATAATTCAAGCTACCTTAAAATCGAATAGAATACCATATGCATACTTCTGGAACAATCAACTAGTTAAGTGTGACATTGTCTAAGGAACTGCTTTGTATTGTATTTTATGGATCTGGTATAATTCTCTCAACTAGTCCTTTGTAATACAACATTCACTGGTTAACGCATGTAAATATACATTTTACTAATACGTTGAAGTCAAATACACATTTAGGTAAATGTATAAGTAAATACATTTTATATCTAAGTAACTATATATATATATATATATATATATATATATATATATATATATATATATATATATATATATGTAAATTTGTATAAAAGTATAAATTTTGCTCAAACAAGAGCACACTTTGAGGGCCAGTGAGACCAGTAGTCTAAGGAGCCTGCTTAGGCAAGCTGAGGCAGGTGCAAGGGACCATGGTTCGATCCCCGCACCACATACTGCACCAACCCCAACCTCAGGGTGGGCCGAGCCAAGAAGAAAAATATCACACATTGAATAAAGCCTTTATGCATAGCTAAGTTTTACATATACCTCTTCCTTTGTATGTGGCTAACTAAATGTTATAAAAACATTTTTTTACAGATTTTTTTTCTGTATTTTAGGAAAGGGCCTACAGGGTGTTCAGCATCTCATTGTTAAATCAGACTCGTAGTGATCCCCATGTTTACAGCCTCCCAAGGGCTGGGATTACAGGTGCGAGCCGCCATATCCAATCTCATCTCAGGGTACCCAGGGGGTGGGGTCGGCACACCAAAACAGTTCTCAAATGGCATGAAAAGAATGTTTTGATCATATTTATGTTTTCAAGTGCAACAAATATTAACACTCTGGTAGTCAAATCTGTAGAAGTAGAATTCATTAGTCAGCAAACATAAGGTTTACAATGCTGATAGTTACACAGATTTTTCCTTAAAAAGCATGGCTTTTACATACCTTTCACATGTAAGCTATGTATAAGAGCTCACATCTCTTTGCATAGTGTTGCAAAACATCCATCAGAACTTTCGATTTTTAAAAATAGTCTTTTCAATGAGAAAATCAATCTCTGAAAAGTCTTCCATTCTATTTCTCTTAGTGTGAATGAAGTTAATGGGGTCAATCTGTCCTTGCTGTGTTGTGCAGTCTCGCGGTCACGCGGTCACTTAGTTTTCGGGTGAGGTAGCGTTGTGCTTTCAGCGCTTTACCTGCTCTGCTTTCCAGGTTCATGCTATGTAGAGATTTGCAGATTTTATGAATTGATTTTGAAGAAAAATACTTCCATGATGATTTGGTTTTAAAATCAAATTTCTCCCACTTCACCTTCACTGACATATGAGGCTGGAAGTCTAGCTATTCCGACTAGTTGGTTCAGGCAACCTCAGGCATGCTTTTGCCAGAGGCAAGTCACTATGCTTAAGTTCACCATTTTCGGGATTCTGAGAGGAGTCTGAACTCCCCTGCTGAACTGGATTGGGGTACTTCATTTGCTGAGACCGGGCACACCCTTCCTTACGGACAGGAGTTATATCTGAGTGTGACCCCTCACCTGCAAAAATACATTTTTGTTGAGTTGTCTTATAGTGATTCTACTTGCTAGAGTGATATATTTTGAAAGGTTCTTATGTTTATTCCTTTCCACGAGGTAAGCAGAGCATATTTTAGCTCGTTCCTGTAGACTTTAGGAACCCTTGTTGTATAACCTAGATTCTAGGAATAGATGCTCACATGAATTGAACTATACTCTCGACTCACATGCTGAAATCCCCTGAGTGCCTAGCCTTCTCTTGGACTCAACCTTGCCAATGTTAAACTTTTGTACAAAAGAGATTATTTTGTGTTATACTTTTATTTTTTACTTTTTGATACAGGGTCTCAATACGCAGTTCAGACTCCTAGTGGTCCTCCTGTCTCAGCCTCTCTAGTGCTGGGATTACAGGTGTGTGTCAACATGCCCTATTTCAGGGCAGCCGAAAACTAATTTTTTTCTACCAATATGAAAGTATGTATTTGTATGTTCATTAATGAACTTTTGAATAAATCATTATTATTTTGAAATATGCCAGGTAAAAGAACAAAAAAGGTATAGGGTTAAAATATTATGATAAAAGCATTCTGAAAATAACAACTCACAGCAAAATTATCAATTTAGATTTATCCTTTTATCATCCATTTGTGATATAGCTACTAATTATTTTATATATGCCCAGAGCTATAGATGCATTTCAACTGTAATAAGAGTTGAATTTAGTGCTAATGAGAAAAGTTTTCTTTTCCATCAATGCCCAGTTTTACTACTTTTACATATTGTTCTTATGTATTTGTAACTTTTATAATATGATTAAAAAATTGAACTATAAAAATCACTATTAATTAAATAGTGATTTAAATAGTAAAAATCACTATTTAATCAAATTAAAAATATTAGAAGAAATTTCCTTTTTTCCTTTTTTTGGTACTGGGGCTTGAATTTAGGACCTTGTACTTGCCAGCCAGGAGCTTATGCCACTGAACCATGACCCCTGTTCCCACGTTCAGAATATTAGACTTTGAGATTTTGCCATCAATCTTTGAAAAAAGAATCGATATAAAAGCTGCTGAAGTATTCTGAATGAAGATCCATTCCTGGAAGATCTTCAGCTTTACTTCAGTGCAGCAATCATCACATGGCAGAATCTCCGAAAAGACCTTCCTGAAAGTTATCTAAAAGTACTCTAGAGAACAACTTGCATTTTGTTTACTGAATTTTTTTGTTCCTGTTAATTTTATTTTTCATCATCCAAATTTTACAAAGTTATCCTTTAGAAGGAAACAATAGTTAATTTAAATATTCCATGGGGATTTTATTATAAGCAGGATACTCTTGTGTTCTAGGTTTTAAGTGATTATATTATGCAACATGCTACCTACTTTATTCCCTAAAAGCCAAAAATATCTAAAGTTGCAAAAACAGGATAATACCATAACTGGTAATATATATACCAAATTGCAAATAAACTCTCAATGAAATTCCAGATAGGAAAAGTGAAAACCTTTATTAAGTTCTTTCAGAAAAGTAGACACTAATTGTCATTGTTTTTGCACTCTAAAATTAGTTACATTTTGGTAATAATTTGGTGAATTTTCTTACCATAAATTGAATGACTGGTAGAAAAACCAGCAATACCAGAATTTCATGACTCCCCATAGTCTTCTAGTGATCAGAACTCAAATTTTTCAAGTAATACTGCCCAAGGGACTCCATCATTGTGGTAGGAGATGCTGGCATCTGTCTTCTTTTGCAAGAACAAGAGAACCCAATTCATTCAATAGTTGAAGCTTCTTATCTCATCCTGAGTACTCTAAGGCTTTTGCTTTTCTTTTCATTTTTGATGATGGTACCAGGGATTGAACTCAGGACCTTGCACTTGCCAGGCAAGCACTTATTCTACTGAGCTATCTCGCCTGCCCTTATAAGGCATTTGAATGTGTATAACTTGATTTTTCTAAATCTGGACAAAGGTAACGACAATGCGACAAAAAAAAAAAAAAAAAAAAAAAAAAAAAAAAAAAAAAAAAAAAAAAAAAAGTGTATCATCATCTATGCAAGAAAGTCACAAAACACTTATGTGGGTCCTCCAAAAGAAGCTTAAATCTGTGGTGATATGCAGCCCCTGTCTCTCAGAACAGCACAAAGTTCCTGACAGATAGAAAACTGCAGAATTCTGCCTTCTCCCTGGGACAGGGCAGAGAAGGACAGACTGCATGCCTTACTTTTCATTTCAGTGGGGACCGTTCAAGAGACTGGCTTCTGTGCTGCCTCTCCTGGATGGCTTATGGGTCAATGCTTGGGGATTCTGAGAAAAGATAGAGCTGAGGTCCTTGCTGCTGAGTGAGAAGGGCTTTGTTGTAGCAAGGTGCAGTTGGTACAGCTCAGTTACATCTCCCATGTAGGAAAAAGAAAAACCTGAAAAGTATATCTATTATTCTAGGTTGTAAAGTGGCCAGCCTGAAGGACTTACTCTTTTGTAGTTCATTTCAGGTGGTGAAGAAAGCCACCATAATGTTGATTCCTATGAGAAAATGGAAACAAAATCTCCCTGGGAAGTGTGTCAGGAATACATGTCATAGAAGGGAGGCTGCAAAGGAAGCAAGAAAGTGCAAGATTACAAAAAAAAGCACGCCTGTAATCCCAGCACTCGGGAGGCTGAGGCAGGAGGATTGTTGTGAGTTCGAGACCAGCCTGAGCTACAAAGTGAGCTTAAGGACAGCCTGAACTGCATAGTGAGACCCTGTCTCAAAAAGACAAAAAAAAAAAAAAAAAAAAAAAAAAAAAAGAAAGCTGGTGATCCACTAACTGAGAAGCTATGGGCCTTATTAAAGGATGGCATTTCCACAGACAATACAAATAGTCCACAGAATCATTGGCCACGCTGGAGAGTGATGTTCTCTTTCCGTGGGAAGCTGTCTGTGAGGACCTGGGAAGGTCACTAGTTTGCACAGAGGCAGACATCGATATATAGCAATCAGGGACATGCAAAATACGTTCCAGTTAAAAGAGCCAGTAAATCTCCAAAAATTGACCCTAGAAACATAATTATATAAACTACCGCCCAAATTAAAAAAAAAAAAAAGTTCTTTGGAAGCTCAGCAAGATGATGCATAAACAAAATAAAAAATTTAACAGAGAGGACATATTTATAAAGTCAGGAATCTACTATATGTAACAAAACTGTCCTTCAAAATTAAAAGAAAAATCACACTATTAGACATGAAAGACAAAAGGGCTCATCACTATGATAACAACCTTGCAAGAATTGCTAAAAGTGATCCTGATTTGCAGTGACAACATGCCAAATAGCAACAAAATTTATGAAAGTGTAAACGTCACTATAAAAGTCTGCCAAAAAAGTATACACTTTAGGAAAAGAAGGATAATATGCAGGCTGGGGAGACAGCTCAGTGTCTAAGACAAGGGACCTGGGTTCAATCCCTGGAACAGCACCACAGGCCGGTCTTGTGCTGTGCTGGCACTGAAACCAGGTGTGGTGGTGCACGCCTCTAATCCCAGCGCTGGGGAGACTGCAACAGGAGGATCGCTATGAGTCTGAGCCTCACAGGGAGACCCTGTACCAAATAAATAAATAAATAAATAAATAAAATTTAAAATTAAGCAGAAAGATAATACAATTATCTTCCACAGGTGGTAACACCCTCACATGAGGAGTCCCTGAGGATGTCAAATTTTTAGGGTTTCTTTTTTTCTTTTTGGACAGGGTCCAAAAAGTGTACAGCCCACATTTATAGTGATCCTCCTGCTTTCTGCCTTTCTAGTGCTGGGATTACAGGTGCGCGCCACCATGCCCGGTCTCCATTGCTGGCTCAGCGCACCCGAAGGTGGGACCAGCGCGGCATGTGGAACCAGGAATCAAACCCTGGCCACTGCGCTTACCTAAGCAAGATATCAGTCCGCTGAGGTATACTTCTGGACCTGGTCAGTCCCAGAGGATGTCTTGTGTCATAGAAAATCCACTACATTAGCAGCCCTTAGCAAAGAAATTGAAAATGTATGTGTAGCCATCTTAAAGACCAGGGTTTCCTAAGCAGCAGTTTGCCATACTATTAAAGGTCTACAAGTCAGTGACCCCATTTTGAGCACCTCTTGCAATTATAGAAGCAAACTAACTCCTATTAATCTCATGATATCTCAGTACATTCAGTATTTCACCTTTGCCTGCAATGCATTCACAACTTTTTGTGGAAATACTGTAATGATGTTATAAAATCTCTTCTAATTCTGATTTGAATTTGACAAAATATTAAAATATGTCAATGTGTACACATGAGAAACTGTACTTTTGTGATACTAGTAAAATAAGATATGCATTTTCCACCCTGGGGACAGGGCTGGTGTAACATGTGGTGATGGGAATGCAACCGTCGTCTCTGCACTTGCCTGAGCTGGTCTAAGCAGGCACTTTAGTGCACTGAGCTGTCTCTCCTGCCCTGTTTTGGCAATTATTTTTACCTGTTTGTGAGATTAATTTAATTATTACTATAAGATTTTTAAAATTATTTCCAGGCATATTTTTTGCAAACTCTACTACAAATGTTTGAGGAAAAATCAAGGAGTACACACACTCCTTGTAAGACATTTATAGACAGCAAGATAGACCTGGAACAACTTTGGTGGCAATGGGTTCTTCCTCTCTTCCTTTTTTAAATTTTTATTATTTTTAATTTTAAAGAGTACAAAACAGTGATAGGAAACAAAGCAGTGTTAGATATAAGATTTCACAAAACAAAGGAATTCACTAATGGTTTCTGTATTACATGATGCCATCTTCAAGTTAGTTGTTCAGATTACCAGAGAGAAATGTGTAAGATTCCTTTAAAAAAACAATAAAAATACAAGAAATTCAAAAGAGGAAAAAGAAGAATAAAATAAACTTAAGAATTAATTACTCATTTGAAAAGAGCAGAAGAAATTGACAACACAATTAACCAAACTGTTCTGTATATATGTACCTAGATATATCATTTTCCATTCTTTGATTTTTTTTTCCTCAACCCAAGTTCTCTTCCCCATTGAACAATTTCTTTCTCTTGTACAGTATCTTTTGTACCTTTTAGGTTTTAATTACTCTTTCAGATTATCATACTAGTAAGATAATATGATGTTTGCACCTGTGGATCTGATTTATTTCACTTACCAGTATAATCTCTAGCTGCATTTATCTATAAAAGCTTCAAAGTTATCTTTTTCTATAGCTAAATAATACTTCATTGTGTAAAAATACCATAACTTTTCTGTCCATTCCTCAATTGATGGACATTTTGGTTGTTTCCAAGTTTTAGCTATGACACATTGTGCTTCTATAGACGTGGGTGCACATATATCTCTGGTATGATGACTTCAGTTCTTTTTGAAAAATACCTAAGAGAGAAATAGCTGACTTGACTGAGCCTCCAACCCTAGATTTTGAGAAATCTCTATATTGATTTCCATAAGGATTGTACCAGCTTGTACTCCCACCAACAGTGGAGAAGGGGTTCTTTTTTTTCTCAACAGCCTCTTGAGCATTTGTTATTGGTTGATCTCTGTGCGGTTTTTATGATGAATGGGTGTTGAACTTTGTCAAAAGCTTTTTCTTCATCTATTGTGATGATCATGTAATTTTTGCCTTTGGCTCTGTTTGTGTATTACATTTATACTTTTGCATATATTAAACCATGCCTGCATTCCTGGGATGAAACTCCGTTGGTCATGATATATAATTTTCTTGATGATTTATTACACTCTGTTTGCTAGTTTTTTATTAAGGGTTTTTGTATCTATGTTCATTAGAGTGGTTGGCCTATAGTTCATTTTTTGGTTAGATCCCTTTCTGATTTTGCTACCAGGGTAATACTTGCCTCCCCAAATCAGTTTGGGAAAATTTCTTCCTTTCAATTTCATTGAAGAGTTGGCATCAGGTCATACCTCGATTTCAAGTAGAATCCAGCTATAAATACGTCATTCTTTACTTCAGTTGTTTGCATCTAAAAACTTTCAAGTGTGTGACTTCCAAGTTCTTCTACGACCTTGTCTGCTGGACTTGTCTTGCATCGGCTGGAGGACTGAGATGGCCTATTTTTCCTTCTTTATATCAGTTTTTGCAGTGATGACAGATGACTGAGTTGCATGTCAGCAAGGCCCCCAGGAGAATGGAACAGCAGGGTGGGCTCACCAAAGCTCCTGCTGTGTGGGGTTTAATGTGGTTTCAACTCCATTTGCCAGGAGCAGCTGGCAAAAGGCAGTCAAGATGCAATTGGTGATGATGAGTGCAGCCCGATGTTGTGCAAGGCTGTCTTTATTGTGGACTGGCACAAGGTGGTGCTCCCTAAGGCTGCTGCAGAATGCTGTGGTAGTGTGTCTCCATGATGGTTTTCAGGTCAAAGAAAGGAGGCCTGGATTATCAGAACTCTGGTTGGAAAGCATGTCTCTCCAGCATTTTCTTGGGGAGGAGCTGTCCCACTCTTTTAAATATGCCAGACAGATAGCTCAGTGGCATAAGCACTTACCTGGCAAGTGCATGGACCTGAGTTCAATCAAAAAAAAAGTATTAGAACATATTTGCAGTACATAATGTTTAAATTCATTGTAGGAGGTAGTTACATATGGATAACCTATTTCCATCTAACACTAATAAAGTATATCCTAAGTGGGAAGACTTGTGACAATATAAATGCACTCATATTGCCATTATGTTTTTCAGTTTTTAGTGGGAAAAGAATGTGATGGCAAATATTTGTATCACCATTAGTAGCCACAGTTACCCCTGCTTTTACTTTGTGTGTCTCTGCGAACCACGAAGGATTCTTCTATGTCAGTATTACATGGAAAATTACAGGAAAACACTACCTAAGGTTCAAGATGTAACCCTGTTATGTTGGAGTGCTTCTGCTTGAGTAACTGTCATTCCTTTTAGTAGTGGGTCCAAAGTCCAAGAAGAGCCATGCTAGCAGTTCAAATGTACAAAAGAGGTCTCACTTTGCTTCAAGTTACCAGCTAGTGTCTTTTATACAGTAAAGAAGAAAATCCTATTCTGCAGTTTTGAAGATCTGTATTGATAATGAATATTCTATGCATAAAGTTGCAAAATTAATATTGTACTTGTTTTGCTATCATAACTCAAACAGAAAGCTATTGGGACAGTTTATAGTAAGTGTTTAGTTATGATGGGAAAACCATAAAATTGCAGTTTAGTGTTATATATGGTTTCAACCATGGCAGAAGGTCAGAGAATATATCTCCCACAACTATGGCATATGTGTAGAAAGAACTACTTATAACTGAACATAGTGTGTGTTGTTAGCAGTTATACTACTGATGTGTATTTGCTTTGCTATATAAGTAGTTTCTTTAATTACCTCTACATCAAAAGGAACTAGTAAAAGTATACTTGAAATTGAACTTTATTATTCAGTACTTATATATATTTCATTTTCACAAATTTCTATGTGAAAGGCTTAGTATAATGTGAACCAAATCAAAGCATGCTTTTCAAAAGTTTGACTGTAAAACATCTATATTAATTTGACCTTACTACTTTACCATTATTTCTCTAAAGAAACCATGAAGTACATGGCCTATTTCTCATTTGTTT
The DNA here is from genome assembly GCA_004027165.1 of Ctenomys sociabilis. NCBI lineage: Eukaryota > Metazoa > Chordata > Mammalia > Rodentia > Ctenomyidae > Ctenomys > Ctenomys sociabilis. The sequence continues at coordinate 70,494 of PVKA01003973.1, read as the reverse complement.
ATTCCCTCATTTAACAAGTGTCTATTCTGTAATCCCAAAATAAAAAGCAATTCAGTTGTAAATGTAGGCATTGCTATAGAACATGAAGATGCCTACATTACAGGCAGATGTCCTTAGGGCACCTGATAAGATTAAAATTTCAGATACAGATATAGAAGTCTACTGGGAAACTATGTGATTTCTTTCTTTCTTTCTTTCTTTCTTTCTTTCTTTCTTTCTTTCTTTCTTTCTTTCTTTCTTTCTTTTTTTTTTTTTTTTTTGTGGAACCAGGATTAAACTCAGGCCCTTGCACTTGGTAGGGAAGTGCTTATTCTGCTGGACCATTTCCTTGACCCCTTACAACATGATATTTAGGTGAGGCTCCACACAATTTCATATGATTTATGGTCATTTGCATTTTTAGCTATACAACGCCTATCTAAAAGTCAATTTACAGATGGAGGAGTAAGAATAATGCTTGAGCTCTTTCAGACTAAAGCAAGCCGCATAGCTGTGGCCCAGTTGGACAGCAGTATACTTCTAGGAAGTGTCCAGATGGAGGAGCCGGAAGCAGGTGGTACACACAGCCTACATCAGTGGACAGCATGTTGTTTGCAAAATATTTGAAATACTTGCCTCACAACATAAAAAGTTAAAGCCATTCTAGTTTAAGAAGAGCTTTACCAACTGCTCACAAAATATTATTTTTTGCAATAGGTTTTAGAAAGAAAAGTTTATGCAGTAAATGATAATATTAGTGAAATAATTGAAAATAATATTTAGCACAGCTTAGACAAAGAACCTAAAAAGTAATTTAAAAGTTATCTTTACTCAAGGAAAATAGGTACAGGTAAAAAGTCAATTGTTTATTGATATATGAAGAATTTATGAAGTTGGAGAGAACATAGTTATAATAGGAAAAAGTTAAAATAAAAAATCATGAAGGTAATATTAATGAACTTCAAGTGTAAACCAGATTTAGAGCAACAAAGCAATAGCAGACATTATTAGTCATTAGATGCTAAAGTAATGAAAACAATATCTGCAAGTTTAGATATAAAATAGTGGTTCAAACTACAAGGAATGCTGTTGCCTGTCCACTCTAACCAAAAGGCAAGCTTGTTGGCTTGCCATGCTGGGTCTCCATTTCCCCCAGTGGGGAGCGGCATGCTAAGACAGCTACGGAGCCTGGGCATGGTGGCACATGCTGTAATCCCAGCATTTGGGCAGCTGTAAACAGGAGGGTTACTATAAATCCAATCTGTGTAGTGAGACACTGTAGACCTTGTGCTAAATACAAAAAAAAAAAAAAAAAAAGGCAAGTTTGTAAAATACTACATTATATGCTCAGCTGTTTTATTCACTGCATCTGGGACAAGGAGACTTCTAGCTTTTTGACAGTCAAAACGACCATAAAAGTTATAAGCTTTGAATAGCTTCAGATCATCAAGTCTGAAACTGGATGCAACCAATGATACCCATAAAGAAGACTTACAAAGCTGCTGCAGAATGTGACAAGAAAAGTGAGATTAAATATGTTTCAAGTAACAGGGCAAATTTTGTGTGGGATTAAGGATGATGAAGCTTTTATGGTCATTTTGTTAAGTAAAATTAATTCTTGTCATAATTTTTGATCATTCTTCATACACCTGAACATTTACCTATCTTGCAAGCAATGGGTTATGGGAATAATACCATCATTCCAAAGGACACCTTACCAGGTATTTCCAAGTTCTTGTTGGAAAATAAACTTTACTCAGTACTAGTAACTTCAAACTTATGTGATTACCTTGAAACTCACAGTTAATATATTTCTAATATTTAAAGTGGCCTAAAAATATGGCGGTTTTTATGCAATTCATGGTGAAAGTTCAGTCTTACTATTTTCAGAATGAGTCATCCTCACAGATCAACTTTGTTATCTAATGGATTTACAGTTCCTGAGTTTTGTTGCAGTTGTCACTCACAGGTTGTTTCCATCATCTGTATTTGTGATTTTGAACTACTTCAGGGCACTCTCAAAACTTTATGGTTTTCATAATATTAGAAGTAATAAATTATTTGTGATTAAAATAGCCACATGTGCTATTTTAACAATTAAGTATATATTAAAATTCTTAACAGTTTGCTTTTTTTCTAAGAGTTAATATATAAATAAAATCCTCTCAGTCAATGTGCATTATTCTTCTACGGGCATAACCACTTCAATGATATTCTAGACTTCTTTCTATGTTTAAGTTTTATAATTAAAGAATCCATTGGGTAAGAAATTCTGGCCAAACTCTAGTCATAAGAAATAGCATTTGCATGAGATGAAAATCCTTTGCATCAAGTATGCTCACTGGGCTCTTAGAAGGAGTGCCTTCATTAGGGGTTATTAGTGGTTTAGTAACCAGGTGATCTGAGAAATCCAACACAAAAGGGTACATTTGGGATAATACCTCACTGAGAAATCCTTATTTTGTGTAATATGCTTAAAGATAATGAATTGAAAACTCTTTAGAAGTGAAAAACAATAAAGTTCAAAGAGTGAAGTGATATACAAGTGCCAGCATTTTTTTACAGAAAGGACTTGCAAGTTGTCTCCAGACTTTCAGGTAGGGAGCTAACTGTAGTTCTGAAAAGTATTTCCTGAATCCAGAGATTAATCTATGCAAGCCATTTTGGATTATTTGGTGTATGTAATAAGAACAAAGGAGAAGGTTGTGGTGCAAATTATTTAATGTACATTTGGAAGCTATGTTTATTTGGGACAATAATGATACTGATCAGATGAAGTTCTTAGTTCCAAATATCAGATCTCCATGGTAACCATGGAGATTAGCTGATGAAGTTATCTGGAGAAAATTATTTGCCATCAAAACAGGTGAATATTGGGGCTGGGAGATGGCTCAGTGGAATAAGTGCTTCCCTGGCAAGCACAAGGGCCTGAGTTCAATCCCCAGCTCCACCAAAAGAAAAAAAAAAAAAAAAAAAAAAAAAAGAAACAGATGAATATGTATAAAAATCCAGTTTGGGGAAAGTAGTATTCAGTGTAGCTTAGAAATCCTGAAACAAATCAAGTACTTACTGGTTGGAGCATGCTCCCGACGGCCACTTCTTTCATTCTGCTTCCACTGGTGAGCTCATGTTTCATGGAGACTTCGAAATCATAAGCTCTGTCATGATTTCTCAACTCGCCTGGCACCCATCCATCAATAACTTGGATGGTGGAGCATGTTCTTTGCATGCATGTACCTCTGGCACAGGTTCTAACTAACAGGATACAAAAAAGTTTATTTTGGCTGCAGGAGTTCAGTGGCAAGTTGGGGTTCTGTTCATCAGAATGCATATCTTTGAATTTTCCATGAAAGATGGCAGGATGTTTGCAAGCTGCTTAGGCAAACATGGCAAATATCTACTTGTTGTACTGACCTTAATAAGTGGTTTATATTACCATTTCAAATTCAATTCATTTTGACTTTTGACAGGGGAAGATTTCTTGGATAAGGAAAGAAATGTTCATACTTTTAGCTCTATCATACAATTATAGTAAAAGAAATTATTTTCTAATGCAAAGTAGAAATATTTGACTTTTTCTTTCACTACATAAGGTCAAATTTATCACTTATACTTGTCTTAATAGGTTGATAAACATATAATTAAATTATAAATTGATACAATATTTTTGACCAACATAAGAGATCAACACCTTACGAAAGGAAATAGTCATTTTATATATCAATGATGCATTACAAAAGTTGCTTTCTGCACCTTTTACTCACTAATTATGCTTTGTTACATAACAGTGTAAAGGACAAAGATGTTAATTTCATCTGAAAATCACACCAAATGGTGAGAAAGTATGAAGATAACAACACCTTCTATATATCATCAGTTACCTTCTTAGAAATACATCTAAAATTACTGTTTTTGGAAATTTATTACATAAAATTTAGAATTACTTGGAAATTTAAACATTTTATAAAATCTTATTTTATTTTATTTTATTTTTTTGGCAGAACTGGGGATTGCACTCAGGCCCTTACACTTGCCAGGGAAGCAGTTATTCCACTGAGCCATCTCCTTTGCCCAAAATCTTATTTTTCATAGGCTATGAAAGTATTGAAATTAATTATTCCAGGTAAATATATTAATAGGAGACTTAAAAGTAATACAGAGTAATACCTAAACAATTATAGGATTCATATATGAATTCATGTATTAATACATTAATATTCATATTGTAAGCTAAAACATAATAAATTTTATTTCAAAAAAAATTGCTCCACTTCTTAAACCACATGGACTTACAACAATATTGTCCTTTATAATAAAATAAAAAAGATTATGAGTTCTTTTAAATTAAATCAGTGAAACAGATATCTTAGCTTTCATAAAATGTTTTAAAACTTCTCTGTCATCTTTGTCAGCAGTTGTAATTCTACACAATTCATGTACAGCAATTGAGCCAGCTAATTTTTAACTCCCACTTACAGAAAAAGAGTCTGGTAGGAAAGGTACTGTGCTCTGGAAGATCTGTAGGTTTCTCAATTGCAAATCTAAGACAAACCACATTTTTATATATGTAAATAGGATTTATGGTATTACTGATTAGCAATGGTTTAAATCAATTGTGTTTTCATATCAACTATGTTGTAACTCATTTGTATTCATTAATTTATACTGACTTCTAGGAGTGAAATTTATGAAGTGAGAAAATGATACATCTAAGAGAAAATGATGCATCTCAATATTTTTCTAAATAATGAAGCCATATATATGTATGTATTTGGTACAGGGTGTCACTACATAGCTTGGACTCGTATTTTCAGCCTTCCAGCTCTGGGATTACAGGTGTGCGCCACGATACCTGGTTTCAATGGCTGGCTCAGTGTGCCTGTAGTTGGGGCTGCCATGGGATGTGGTACCAGGAATCAAACCCAGGTCCCTGTGCTTACCTAAGCAGGAGCTTAGTTCACTGAGTTATCTTGCCAGGACTTAGAGCCATATTCTTCAATCAATATCATTTTATCACATTTATTCTAAAGCAGATGTAATTATAGAAATGTTTTGAACAAAATATTGTCTTTAAGCTAGTAATCTGAGGATTAACTTTGTGTCTTTTTTGTTTCCTATTAATATTCCTGACATTCTAATTTATTAGTTAAACCAAAAACTATGTCCAAAAATCTCAAGATTTCTTATCTGTAGAGTGAAAGCATTTTTACCTGTTTTTCTGCTGCAGTACTACCATCCTTTCTTTACATAGTTGCTAGAATTATATGTGCTAAAAATAAAACTATTGATGGCATTCCCATTTGAAAATCCATCTTGCCTGCAGATGAAGTTTACACTTTAGAGTATAATGAGCAGAATACATCAAAGTGTATACAAGCTATGACAGAGCCAATGAATATTCTTGCTTATATTTCTTTACAGTTACTTGTTCCTAAAACCTGCAGTAGTCTTGAGTGGAATACATACATATTTTATTTTCAAGTGATTTCTTTTCCCTTTTATTTTGTTCTTATTTTACTTATCAAATAATTCAAGTACTTATTAGATTAATGTTGCAGTACTGAAAGTATTTGGGGAATATTTGTGAATAACACTGAATCACTTGAACTATAGGATTCCTATGTACCATTTTCAAATAGTTTGTATTATATGTAACAACCACAAAAAGTTATACATATATGAGTATATGGAAATGAGAATCAGAATTGCATGTAGAGAAGTATCTGAAAAAACCTATGAAGATATATTTGTAATTCAGAAAGAATTGTCTTTCCTATTAACATTATTCTTCAATACAGTATAGTTTTCATTCAGAACAAGTAGTAAGAGCCAGTCAAATAGCTCAGCAGATTAAAGCTCCTGTTTAGGCAGATGCAGGGGTCAGAGGTTTGATCCCTGGCTTGCCTTGCCATCCCAGGGCATGCTGAGACAGTGATTGAGGCTGGGCGTGGTGATGAGCGCCTGTAATCCTAGCTCTTGGGAGGCTATATACAGGAGGATCATTACAAGTCTGATCTACACAGTGAGATCCTGTACGCCCTGTACACCCTGTCCTAAAATACAAAAAATGAAAAAAAAATAATAAAATTAATACATCTTATAATGTTTCTGTACATATTCTTTTTTCCTTTTTCCATTAGGTTGAAATGATGACTTGTGTTTCTCTGCTGTGAAGACCTGGAATCTGCCAACATCAGCTTTGATATCCAGGTGCTTCAGGATGTAAATATGGTCTGACCATATTTAGAATGGGCAACTAAATCATGGACGTGGGAAGCATCTTACTTGGGACTGTCCTTCCCAAGGATGTCGTGGGTGCTCTCTTGAATGCTCACTGAGCATTTGTAGCTGACAAGGAAACGAAGAACAACAGTGAACTGGAAAGTGATCTTACAATGAAAATTACGAGTACGTCTTGCATCTGCCCAGTCCTTGTGTGTCTCTGTTTCGTGCAGAGGTGTTATGGAACTGCTCACCACGGCTCCATCAAGGTGACCAGAAACCAAACCAAACACGTCGAAGGTGAAACCGAAGTCCACCATCGTCCCAAAAGGGGATGGGTCTGGAATCAGTTCTTTGTTTTAGAAGAACACATGGGACCAGATCCCCAATATGTTGGAAAAGTAAGTCCCGTTTTAGTTTGCTTATTCTTCTTCTTTAAGATTGTGAGGTGAGGAGAGGGCAAAGTTTGTTCAAGCTACAACAAAATACAGTGAATCTTATAGACGCCTATGATACCTCTTCTCACTTGGAAAGCATAAAGTTAATTGAAAAATGTTAAATAATTTTATTACTGTGAAAGTAAATTATAACTTGCTGTGTCACTTGCTGCTACTTGATCCTTATTGGGAAAACTTTACTTGCTCAAGGCTGGGATCTCCTCACAGATTAGAGGGTGATAGAGCTTCAAGGTCCTCCTCAGGTTTGAGAAATGGTCGCTGACCATATTGTTCACAATATTGCTGGACAGATGGACACTCAAGCATGAAGTTACCATACATGAAATTCAAATACCACTGTGTATAAATGATGATTTACTGGAACATAGTTACGTTCCTTGATTTAAGCATGTCCATGGTTTCCTTAACACTGAAATGGGCACTTGCAACACAAGAAGGCTGCTAAAGTGGAGAGCATGTAATATTAGCCATTTATGAAAAATTTTCACACTTTCTGGTTTAAGGTATGTACTGTGAAAGATTGCAAACAGCTCCTGAGGTGTTGTCATTCTGCACTCTTGTCTATTAGAGAGGTTAGCATTGATCAAATGCACTGATTCCTAGGAAACCGTGTCTTGAGGCTTCAGTTTTTGAAGCTATGATAACAGTTATAATAATTTTTTGAAGGGATTGAAACAAAATGCCACCAATCAGTGCTTTCACTGGGAAGAGTGATGGATAGTTATTTAGCATTTTCTCTGGCAAAGTTACCCTACCTTGATAGTTAAATAATTGCATGTTTATTGACTCATGATTATTTTGTTTTGACATTGCAAAAAAAAGAGCATATGTATAAATATCTGTTAACATACATATAGGTATGTATGTCTGTAGGAGAGATTTCTGAAAGAAGAGGCTGTAAGTACATTTAGTTTTGGAAGAAATCTCTAGAACATCATCTTAAGTAATATCACAATGTATAATTTTATCAGTTATATACTAAGAGTTATTGTTTCTCTACATGAGTGCCAGCAAATGTGGTTGTCCAATTTGGAATTTTACAAATATAATAAGTTAAAAATAGTATTTTTGTACTATTCATTTACATTTTTGTTGTTATAAGTGAAACCAAATATTTTTATATTTTGTAAAAATAACTTTTAAACAAAATTGAGCTTTTAATTTTGAATTGTTTTTCTAGTCTGTTTAAAATACAGATTTCAAGATTTCTGTATATAACAAGTACATAAGGTCTGCTAGTATGTTTTCTTTTGATTTGTTTTTTAAATTAAAATATTATTGTAGTAGATTATTTCTAAGCATCTCCTGTTAAAGTTACACTTTTGTTTAATTTAGATTCTTCTGAAATTTTGGAGATTTATAAATCAAGAATAGTGTGAATAGACACAGACATTTTTCATATTTTAATGTATTCAGTATACCAACTATACTAGAGAATGTGCTCATTGAATACATATAAGAATCATGTAGAAGTTGAATTCTTGCATTAGGGACTGGAATTTGTTGTTAAGATATACCTTTTAGTGGCTAAAATAAGAATGTTTGATTATAGCATGTTTGTTTCATTTCACCAACAGATTGTACACTAGATATGGAGGTGATAATTACCAAGAATGCCAAGTCTTTATGGGACTATTTAGGCATATTTAAGCATATGCAATTTGCATAATGTAGGTATCTATATTAAAAGTGATGTCTAGGAAAGCAAACTGGTTAGCAGTATGTTTCATATCCTTAAATTAGCAACTGCTTATATTAGCTAGAAATGCTTTGTTTCGTGAATATATAGAATTTTCATTTTAAAAACACAGAGGGCTGCTTTAAATTACCACTTTTCTTTAAGGAAGAGAACCCATTCTAGAATGTTTATGAGCATTGTCTGCCTTGTATTTTTTCTGGTTAGTGAAGAAAGAAAAATCATGAAAGACATCCAACAGAATGAAAGTATGTTACTATGTGCAAATATGTTTTAGGTAAAGTATCAAATAATTTTTAAATTTTGCCTTAAAATTCTGGCTCATTGATACTAAGGACAGATTTTACAATAAAAGTTAGAAAAAGATTCCTTTATAAATAAACAAATGAATTACGTCCACTTTTAAAAAAATTAATTTTATTTTGAAGAGTAGAAACAAAAGCAAGAACAAAAATCAGAAACAAAGACGAAAGGAGGACACTGTACAACAATACGTATGTTACAGATTTTCAAACTAAGATCAGCTGATCCACAACGGTGGATATATTTATTACCCATTCTTATCATCACATCTGTGGCTCAGATTAACAGATAGTTAACTATGATGGGATGCATGACTGAATATTACTCCTTGCATTTAAGAAACCTTAAGTTTTTGTCCTTGTCTCGTTTTTTTGCCTTTTTAAAAATTTTATTTGAGAATAGTAATAATTGATATGACATTAGAAATGGTACACATTTTTGAAGACCAAGATGACAGGTATTCAGCATGGTTTTTGCATTAGACATTGCTGTTCTCTCTGTAGTTGCTTAGATCGCAGATATCAGCATGGTTAGCCAAGGTGAAAAGTCTGTACATTCACTGCTATTTTCAAAAAACTGAGAGAAATTTTAGTATGATCACTGCAGCCATCCTTTTCACGTACTTGCATGTTTCCCCCTTCCTTTTCCTATCTTTTGTCCTTTCCCTCATCTTCGTTGTATAATCCTTAAGTTCCATTTCTTTCCATTTTAGTATATCTGTTATATATTTCAGGTTTCATTTCTTCTTTTGGGTTCTTACATTAGGGAGACAATATGATATTTGTACTCTATGTCCACTTTTAATTTATTTAGACAAAATGCACAATATTTTTAAACTGTTACTGATATCTATTAGAATTTGGTTACTAAAATTCCCTCTCACTGCTCTCCCTTCATAGTGTGGGTGGGTGAGTAGGTCAGTATAGATTGGAGATACTTACAAGTCTTCATTAAAATAATAACACACCATATATATATATATATATATATATATATATTTCATATATTTATGGAATACTTTTCCTCAATTCCTCAAGTAATAGAAACTAATATAGCTAAGAGTGGTTGAGTGATTTTTTAGTATCTATAGAATGTTATGGAGGTATAGATGGATAGAATTTCATATATATATTGCTTTAATAAAATTACTTTCTATCTAATATACAGAACATACAATTTTCCTTTAATCTTCATATTATTACTACTTTTCTTCTTTTTTTATGTATTAGTTATAAGATCTCACCGCACAGACTAGTAGTGATCCCCTTGTTTTCAGCCTACCCAGTGCAGGAATGACAGACACGAGTCACCACCATGCCTGGTCTCAGTGGCCAACTCAGTGAGCCTGGGGGCAGGACTGGCATGGCATGTGGTGCCCAGGAATTGAACCCTGGTCCCTGCGTTTGCCTAAACAACTGATGAGCTATCTTGCCAGCCCTATTATTTGTAATTTTTTTATTTGAATAGTAGTCATTAAATCTCTTTTATATTAAATATTGCATTTTCAAATTGCATAAATAATTTCAGGTTAAAGAGGTAAAATCTGTAGAAAGAATTGGGTCATCTGCCTTTTATAAAAATTATGATATCTTTAAAATTGTCATGAATTTAGAATTAAAATCTATCCAGCAAAGAAGAGGCGCAATCACTCACCCAATATTACCAGGATGATTTATAAAAATGTTTACAACTCTCGTCAAAATAGAAAACTCCTATATATAAGCATTGTATCTGCCTACTGTATAAAAGACAGTGTGACAGAATGATTTTGAAGAGTTTCTAAATATGCAAGCAGAAATTTAATTATTGTATTTGTGTCAAAATTTACAAAAAAAACTGGATGCAGTGCGGAAAAATTGCAGTGTATTAGATTGATTTTATAATGACAATGTTTTATTTTAAAGGGTTGAGATTTCACTAAAGGTAATTACATTTAGGGATTAGTGATATTTTAATTAAACAAAATAGCAAGTGTTTGAACTAAAGAATATATGTTCTAACACTAAAATGACAATCTCTTTTTTAAATTTATTTAATTTTGAAAGGTAAAAGCAAAAACAAGAACAAAAGTCAGAAACAAAGACAGAAACAGGGTAACACACCAATGCATACGTTACAGATTTTCAAAACAAGAATAGCTGATTAACAATGGTTAATATATTATCTATTTTTGTGACAATCTCTTTTAAAGATCTCATGAATGAAAGAATAATATCTATGTCAACTCACATTGTAAGGTTTCTGTAAATACATAGATACATTTCCCCATGCACGTGCATGTGTGTGTGTGTGTGTGTGTGTGTACATATGTGTGTGTCTGTGTGTGTTAGGGGTGTTCATTGATATGGAACTTTGAACCCAAAGGACATTGGAAAATATCTGGACCTTTGTTCACCAGAACCTCTGGTCTTTTAGTTACAACTAGCATATTTACAAGGGCTTACATGTTTAGAAGGGTCAGAAAACAATTCAGTACAAAAATCATTGAAAATAAATAAATTCAGTTGATCTTTGTGTCAATATATTTGTAATTTCATTGTAATTAAGGAAAGTTCCTACTAAGGCAAAATTGGCCAACAATCCAGGGAAACTTCTAATGCATTTCTGAGTTTTGATTGAATGTGTTATGAATAGCATTTTTTGGTAGGACCTGGTGACACTATTGAATGTTTTGTAGCACTTAGGACATACATACAAAGAATCATCCAGTCACAGTTGCAACATGCAGGGCTTGAGAAACATGTGTCCATATGTATACATATATATGCAAGAGTGTTTTATCTAACACATGATTCATTCATGCCTGGAAAGCAGAATACAAGTTGATCATATTAATAAGCTATAGGCACTGGAGAGATATTGATTAAGCAAAAATATTTGATTAACTTACTGGAACTTTTTAAATGAGTCTATGTTAATTATGTTAATTTTACAGTAAAAATAAATATCAAGTGTTCTAAATTAATAAACTTCATTGACTAGTAAATATTAAGCCATTGCCAGATACCTCTTCTTCTTTGCAACTGAATTTTTTTTTAAGCCAGTCTCACTGTGAACGCAAAAAATGTTTTCTACTGACACCTTTACCATCTGGCTGGCACTTATGACAGTCCCAAGAGTTGATTCTAACTGTTTGATGATTTCTTTATTTTCAGCAAACTTCTTTATCACATCTACAAATAAGAGTGTCTAAAGAAATCAGGGATTTCCACTGTTGATCACACAGGAGCAGTATTTTAGTTCAGTGATATTTACAAAAAAGTGTTATGAAATCAATATACATATTAAGAATGCACATCTTAAGGGATCACCATATTTTTTTACTTAAATCCTACACTTAGCTTTGCATTTGCATCATAGGTAAAAAAATTAATCATAGTTAGACAAGTAAAGTTTTATTATTTTTTCCAGTTTCTAAAACTGTTAAAATAACAGATACATGTTTAATGAATACTATTGCTTAACATTAAATAACACATTTTTCGTTTTGCTTCACAACTTCTCTAATTTATATTAACATCTTTGCATAAAGTGTCTCATGGCCAAAATATCCACACTAGTTTATTGTCATAAAGATTTATACCACATGTCTTATCATATAGTGCTAGATTTTGAAATTTATTTGTGCACTCTGACAATTACTTGATCCAAACTTTATATATATATATATATATATATATATATATATATATATATATATATATATATAAAACAATAAGTAAACAAAACACCAGTTGATACATGCATACATATATATATGCATATATATGCATGTATCAACTGGTGTTTTGTTTACTTATTGTTTTTCATTATTCTCCTTAAATTACCTCAATGCTTGCTCTTTATTAATAGTTTGGCGGTTTAATGTTTTCTGCTTTTCTTGGATGTGCATGTTCTTTGCCTTTGTCTCCCACCCTTGAGTTACAGTTCTCTGCTTACAATTTCTATGTAGTTGTGCAGTGACAACTTTCTCAACATGCGTTTTCTGTGTCAGAAATTAATTGTGAAGCCCTCCCACCCTCCTTCTCGCTATCGTTTCAATCAGGATTGATCTATGTGCTATGCACAGCTACTTTTTTTGCTAGCATAACCAACTTTGCTTCCCTCTGTTTCTGCATCAAAAATTTCCAACTATTTGATTCATACTGAAATGAGTTTACCCTACTTAATTTAAAAAATATACCAAATAATCTTTTTGAATGCTAGCATTATGCTAACACTTACCAAGTTCTTACAATGCTTAAATACTAGTTTCTTTTTCTTTTAGTATTTGCCTAATATCTTTTGTTTCACTTTGAGTAACCTCTGGATTTGTCATTATTGTTAACATCATTGACCTTTAGTTCTCGCTTTTTTTTTTTTCTGGCACTTCCTAACATCTTCCTTTCCCACCGTTTCCTTAACTTTTCTGCCTCCTGTGAATTTCTTGTTAACTCCAGGGGCTTCCTCCTGGTGCCCCTACTGCTCTGCAGCTCTGCATCCAGGTTTCTTCATCCGTGTGCTAGACTCTGAGCCAAAGTCAGTGTCATCTGTAGAAATGTTTTCCAAGTACGTGCACACCGCTGAAGTAGGGAGAATCTGGACTTCCACACATGTATTTGCAGGCACACGTTTGAACACATGGTCGGGTGGAATGAATCCTTTTAGAGTAACTGTTATGGTTTTTACACCTAATTATATAGACACAATAGGAGTTAAGCCTTTGAATTTACTTTTAACTCATTTTTATTCATTCTGAAACATATTATTTATATAATTTGCCTTAGATTTTTTCCAATTGACTGATGCATACTTCAACAAAAGTGAGTGGTTCCTTGACTAGAACATGAATATTGACTGACTATATTTTAAAATTCCTACCTTTTTTTTTTTTTTTACTTTTTCTCCTTATTGCATAATGGCCTGTCCATTTTACTATTAATTATTGCAAACTATTTATTAATCTCCTTTATTTATTTATTTTTTGGATGTGTTTTTCCTGAATATATGTTTCGGCGTGTGTACTCTCACTCACTCTGTGACGGAGCTTTGGCCTGACACAGCTTTTTCTGCAGTATTTACGTGCACTACAGTCTGCGGTAAGTGAGGCAAATGGCACTGAGGAGAACCTTACACATAGCTACATATAACTTATCACTGGAAAGAAACTATTTGATATGGATGAATAAGATATTATTTTTTAGAGCAGGCCAGATAGCTCAGCGGACTAAAGGGCTTGCTTAGTCAAACGCAGAGGCTGGACTTTGATACCTGCTGTGCTGTGCCAGTCCTATGCCTGGGGTGTGCTGGGAAGGCAACTGAGACTGGCGTGGTGGCCTGCGCCTGTAATCCCAGCACCTAGGAGGCTGAAAACAGAAGGATCACTACGAGTCCAACTTACATAATTTACCCTACAGACCCTGTACCAAATACATAGAAAGAAAACATTACTTTTTGATGTATAATTACTGATTTCATGCATTTGTTATAACAAAAACAGTGAAAAGTACACACCAGCACCTTATTTCATGCACTTAATTTGTTCCACTATTCTGGAAAGATGATTGGGTTGGATTACTCACCCAGTGCAAAGTTCACACCAATTTTTCTTTCTTCCTTTAATTATTTGCCAAATGTCTTTTTCTTTGAATGAAATCTTTCAAACAAAAGTGTTTTATGAACTAAGAACCACTGTATGCAATTTATATTTCATCTTGATGGCTTTTTTTTTTTTTTTCAGAACCAGGGATTGAACTTAAGCCCTTGCGCTTGCCAGGGAAGTGCTTATTCCACTGAGCCATTTCTCCCCCCAAACCCTTTTTTTGAGACAAGCTCTCACTATGTAGTTTAGGCAGGCCTTAAACATAGTACTTACCCTGCTGGTCTGGCACTAGCAGCAATCGTGGTACCTCAACCTCTGAGGTTCTGAGATTACAAGAATGCACCACCGTGCCCGTCTTCGTTTTTTTATTTTTGAGAAAAAAATATTTTTATTCACCCAAAATTCTAATAGATCACTCTGTTATTTGCTTATTAGGTACACTGTTAAGTCAGTTTATACTTTTCCCTTTCTAGAATTCTTTTTAAGTACTCTGGCTTTCCAAAAATATACATTAAGATTTGTTACTATTATTGTTAATTTTTTTAGTGTTTTTTTAATGTATTTAGGATATGGACTAGGGCCTCACAAAGTAGATCAGACTCATAGCAATCCTCCTGTTGTCAGCATCCCAAACACTGGGATTACAGGGGGCTGCCACACACCCAGCCTTAATCGCTGTCTCAGAGCAACCAAGGGTCAGGTATCTGGCTGGCCTTATGACTTGTTATTGAAAGGAAACTAAAGTTCATGTTTTCTAAACCTGAAGTGA
Source organism: Ctenomys sociabilis (assembly GCA_004027165.1). NCBI lineage: Eukaryota > Metazoa > Chordata > Mammalia > Rodentia > Ctenomyidae > Ctenomys > Ctenomys sociabilis. Next base: position 55,486 of record PVKA01003973.1, on the reverse strand, counting down.
TGGAAAACCTGTGATGAACTTCTGTAACCAGTTTTGTTTTTTGTTTATTTCTTTCTTTCCTTTTCTTTTTCTTTTTAGATTTTGTTTTCCCCAAGGATTATTAAACTGGTACCAATTAGAAATTAATCTACTTTCTTAAAAATCCTTATTTCCTGTGTTGCAATTATCTTTCTGTAGTTCTAGAGCACTTTCACCATTCTGTCCCTTTAGCTTAGTTTTTTAAAAAAGTTTTAAAAAATATTTTTGTTTATTCATTTATATATGTGACACAGAGTATCGTTTTGCACCTGGGACTCGTAGTGATCCTTCTGTCTCAGCTGCCCCAGTGCCGGGATTACAGACATGTGCGGCCTATGCCTGGTCTCGGTGGCAGGCACAATGCCACTGGGGTTCTGTGGCTGGTACGGCCTGCGCTATCAGACAATCAAACCTGGGTCCCCTTGACAGGCAGGCACTTACACTGCCCAGATATCTCCCCAGCCCACTTTTAGTTTTTATGTATCATTTTCAACTGTTTATAGTGACCACATTTGTCAGTTTTATATATTATATTCATATCTTCTCTGACACTTTTCTTTGTAAAAAATAGTATTTTCATTATTCACTCAGATGCAAAAATTGAACTCTAAATATTCCCCAAATATGAAATTGAAACAGAACCACTATTTCTTTTTAATTAATTATATACTGATGTATTTACCTTAAGCAGATGACAAAGTTTTACTGTAGGCATTATATTATCTTCAGAAAATGTGTTCTATTATTTTACTGATTTCATACAATGAATATTTGAAATTTAATTGCACTGGACCTTGGTCAGTTTAGTTTGAAGGTGGAGTTTAAGGGCTTTCAGATGCTGAAAATTGTTATGGATTCTCAATATAGAAACCAGACCCGAGTCCAAATTAGAATTTAAATATGAGCCTTTTATTACCTAGCCCAGGACCACTTGACCATGCTCACGCAGGAACAGACAAACAGCCAGGAACCTTAGAAGTATAGAAGTTTTAAAGGTAGAAACTGCATCCTGCTTGACAAACAAATTTGTCATTTAACATAGAACAGTATCTTTAGGGACAGCATGAACTTTACTCAGCATACATTTTTTCTGGGAGCATTGTTTTTTTTGGGAACTCTAACTCTATTGGTGATTTATCAATGGTACACCAAGCCTCCTTGCGGTCTTGCAAGGTCACAGAAAGTTGAGCAGAGTAATTTTTTACATTTAATTTTACATTAACTCATCACATTACTTTTATATTAACCCTTTACATAAATAAAATTATTGTAAAATTTCATTTTGTTTTTCCTTTCATAAAAATCAAGGGATTTGTTAAAATAGTTAGGGATAGGGGCTGGTGAGATAGCTCTGTGGTCTACAGTGCCTGCTTAGGCAAGCTTAGACAAGTGCTCAGGGACTATGGTTCGATCCCCAGCACCACATGCTGCGCCAACCCTGCCCCCAAGGTGGGCTGAACCCGCCACTAAATAGATAAATAAATAAATAAATAAATAAATAAATAAATAAATAAATAAAATTAAAAATAATTTAAAAAAATAATTAGGGATAAAGTACAATGGATTATTCTCCTCTGAGATTTTTTTCTATGTAAATCACACGCAGTATAATATTCATAGAAGTTAGGACTCCATGTGATGATAACTTTTCTACGTTAGAGACAACATTAAATATACAAAAAACTTATGCTTAATTTTTTATAGTGTTTAGTTTGTACTTTTGAGCTCAGGCTAGATTCTGTTGATTTTATCTGACAAATTTTAAATCTAGGTAGGACATGTTGCAACCTTTACAATGTGTTGAACAAACCCTATGTTCCTGTCAGTACTCTGGCTATGCACTGAAAAACGTAGATAAGTTGGGGGACAGTAACTGGAAATTTCTGTATGTGCAGAAATACCAATTCAGTTATAAATCCTGATGAGGACTATAAGAAATTAAACTTGCTATGTCTTAGAAGAATCCTAGATATTTTAGACCTAGGTGAGACAAGAGAACTCTGAGGCAGGGCTGGTCAGGCTAATACCTCAACATGAACTGCAATGCATCACACTGAAATTGATGGCATGCTTGTGTTTGGTTACTGAAAATGGGGAAAATGCAAGGGGCAGATGCGTGTTAGCCTGCTGAAATGGGAAGGAGCACATAAGTTGAAAGTTTCAGTGTCTACATGCATGTATCAGTGTGTAAAAGGTTGAGAACAGGGAGGTAGCTAGCCTCAGTAGTGTGCTTATTGTATAGGACATTTTATGCATATAATTATGGATTAGTATTCAGGTAAAAGTCAAGACATCACTGACATTTTACAGAAAAATGTGGCATCTCTGTAGACATGCATCAGTAATCAATAACTCTTACCTCCCTGGCTGAAACTAGAGTGATGGGAACAAGAAATTTATGACAATAAATTGTAGGTTAATTGCTTGACAAGAGTTAAGATATAATGGTATAGAGAGTAGTGAAGCACCATTTGCCTGCTTTTGCTTAATGATTTGAAGGTAATATTTCCATATGCCTCATACATACATTCATGCATTCCAGAATCAGGACCACAGCCTGAGACATACTTGAGTAAACGTGTAAGTCACAAGTAGTAGAAAAAGGAATTTTTAGACAAACACCCATAATTTTCTATATGCAAAGCTTTGACTTTAACAAATCCAATCTCAGAGGACAGCTTTTGATTATACACATTAATAAAGATGAATAAATACAATGATTGATAAAATTTTATTTGGCTGCAAAAGTCAATTCCAAAGTAAGTGATAGCTTTATTAAAAACTGCCAACATATCACATTCTCTGCAGATGTGCAGACTGCATTAATGAGTTAAGCCCAGTAACTTGAGAATGAAGGTGCCGCAGGATCCGGGACGAAGGTGGAGTGCCACGCAGAGCAGACAGCGGGGAAGCAGAGAACAGAGGAACACAGTATATATAGGTCAACTTAGGGAATCAGAAGACCTCAAGATCAGATTAACTACTAGTCGAAAACAAGACAAATACAGCTTTGGTTACAAAAGGTAAGCTGTAATCCCAGGGCATTGGAAGGCTGAAGCAGAAGGATCATAAATTCCAGCCTATGCAATCTACTGTCTCCAGCATAATGGAGTTTTAGGAACCACATATCCAAAGGTGGCTAAATAGCTTTCATGATCAAACCAAGTAAGACAAACATGGAGCACCCACTGCTAGTTCAGAAGTAGCAATGGGAATAAAGCTGGACAGCATAAAACACAGGCCACAGAGTACAATTGTGTTGAAACTTCCATGGCGAATACCATCCGAATGTGCATAGGGAACGAGGAAGGATTTCTCTGTGGGAAATGACCACAACAGATAGGAGAGCTTTGGCGGTGGTGCATATGCATTACCAGTTCTTAAACCTAGCCTGGAATTCAACATTTTTTTGAATAATAGAAGGTAACAGAAGAAAACATTTTGGAGTCTCAATTTACATAATGTTGTACCTATTGAAAATAAGACATTGGCATTTAGGAGAATTTTAAGATGAAAGACAGGTTCTGATATTACTGAGTGTCTGGCTAAGGAGTGAAGGAGGATGGTCACATTGAAGGATGAGCACGATGAGCTTATATTTGGGCCAGCTACATTCGGCGTTTTGGGGGCTTGCAGATAAGCAGATAAAGAGAGGGGCAGAAAATTAGAGATGAGACGCTGGCCAAGAACAGGCTGTAATTGTTGCATAAGACTATGACTAGAGAAGCAGCAAACCTGTGGACCTCTGGGTAAGTACAGAATTCAAAAACACGAAGTTGTATCATAAAAGGGAACAAGAGGCATACAAAATGAGTTAACAATGAAATTCAACAGAAGAGGAGAGAAACACCAAATAGAAATAAAAGTATTGTAAACAACTCTAAGAAAACCTTGAGGAGGAAAGTGAGCCATGAATATGATGCTTGAGTGAGAATAAATACAAGAATGGTAACCGTTAATTTTGTCTTCGGGTTATTTTCACCTGAGCTGCCTGAGTATTGTTCAGGAGCAGGACCATACTTAAGAGGATTAACTACTGAAAGAGAATAGCTCTAAGTTAACTTAAATGCCAGGGCTAATCACTTATTTATAGTTGAGCTGTTCCTATTTAGCTCTTTTAATTCAGGGTGTCTGAGAACATATATTTCTCAACACACTCATATCTCATGGTTTGTCATCTGTCCTAAAACATTCCACAATTTTTATACTGGCTAGTATTTGCTTGCCAGCTACTAAAGGAAGCCATGTTAAATTAGCTTAAAATGAGAAGTTTTGACTTTGAATATCTGAAGAATAAAACAGGCTTCAAGCATATGTAGAATCAGAGATACAAAAGATCTGATTAGGGTTTTTAACCAATCCCCTTAAACTGAAAGTCCAAAACTATGCAAGAAACAAAAGTGCCAGGATTTACAGGCAACAATTCAATCAATTTCCACATTTAGCTTATTTTAAGAAGCAATTTTCTTTTCTTCAGGCTAGATATGGAGGGACTTTTAACTGACCTCGGGGCCTGGGATATAAGTCAGCAGTTTCTGTCTAGCCAGCACGGTCCTGAGTTCAATTTTTGATAAAAAAGGAAGGAAGGAAGGAAGGAAGGAAGGAAGGAAGGAAGGAAGGAAGGAAGGAAGGAAGGAAGGACAGACAAACTGGCTTCCAGTTACTAATATTTTTATTTTAAGGCCCTCTCCATTTCTGGATAGTAATTTCTGTTAATTAACCTGAGATTTTTGATTGGAAACCACTGCCGTTAATTAGATACATTAGGTCTACATGAAATAAATTAATCTTATTTTATTGAAAAAATAAACCCTCTAGATATTCTTTTTACTATACACTATCCAGTCCATGCCTGCATGTAATCCTGGCTAAACTACAGCAATCAATGAGCACCCGGTAAACAGTTGTGTTACAGTAATGAGCTTGAACCAGCATTGTGTGACAGGACTCGCTGCAGCGAGGTCAGGTTCCGTGTGTGTCCTGTATACCCAGTTAGTCACAGGCTGCATGTAGCCACTGAACATACACAGATGAGGAACTGAATGCTTACATTCCATTACTTAGCATTTGTATAGTTGCATCTACCTATCAGCAATCTCATCAGACATCACACAATTAAACTAAACAGGAAGAAAATCTAGCCCTATCTGCAAAGTAAATGCAAAAGCATGTTTGAGAAGGTTATATAAATAAGTCATCATACAGAGTGGAATAAAACGCTGGGGATGTGAAGCCTAATTCTCATATGGAGCATACATAAAAAGACTAGGAGAGTCAAGTATTTCTCATCCTCATGGTGAATACCGTGCATTATTTGTGTCCACGTTATTTACATGTTTAATGTTCAACAGCATAGTTTAGTAGATCTCTATTTCATTATTCTATTCTTTATGCTTCAAGTTATGTTAAACAGAACTCATTTTATTTTATTAATTTTAATGAGAAAGAAATAGTAATGGGACAGTTTCAAAACAGGTCAGTAGGACATTGTGTATTTTTGTCTTTGTAGTAGTCATTCAGAGGACAAGATGCAGACATGATAGCTTTTCTAAACACTTAGTGCAAATCTTCTCATTGAACTAAGAGAAATCACTTTATTTTAGAATGAACAGAAACTCAGAATAGTTAGAACACATTTCCTTGTTTATTTTTATGCACACCCTCAATTTGAAGAAGGGGATTTTACCTGTCAAGCTATGGATGTGAAGCTGAAAGTAATGATTCAGAAACTTGTTTTGGGACATCTTCACTGCTTGGTAATTGCTTGTTGAGTTCATTAGCTACTTTGCATGCATGGATTCTTTCTACAGTTATATGAAAACTATGAGAAGTATTAAACACATTTAATACTCACTGTGGTGTAAAGTATTTTTAATTAAAATAGAAGAACCATAAGCAGAAAGGAAATGCTCTAAGAAAGGAGCATACATTTTGCTTTAAATTATATTCTCTCCTACCTAAGGCTTCTGTTGTTGATTTACGCGGGAGCCTTTTCCTTTGAAATCTGCAGTTTCCATTGTTGCTCCTCTCCTGTGAACCCTGTTATTGTTGTTCCATTGAATTAAACTGATCATGAAGAGTTTTATAGTGTATTGCTATTTTTATAAAAGTTTAGATAAAGAAGATTAAAGTAGCATCCAATTACATGCCAATTATTGACATGCACAATGTCAAGTAAATATTTCTGTGTTCTGTGGGAGGAGCTTCAGTAGGTGCTGCAAGGGGCAGGACGAGCACACCCCACGCTGCTGCTTTGCCCCCAGGAGGTTGCTCCCTGGCTTCCAGCTGCAGCTTCCTTAATGTCTATATGAAGCGTGGGAGGAAAGTGAGGCTATGCTGAATTTCACTTAATACCTTCCGAAAAGAAACTTTAATTTGGTTTATGTAATTGTGGGACATATATCAAGAAGGTACACATCTCTAACTCTCCAACCTATTGCAATCAGGGCAATGCATTTTAAAAATTGTCATATGCAGACTGAAAATCTAATCAGTGAAATCGGCACATTCAAAAGTAGCAGTATTTTTATTGCTACTAAAACAATCCTAACTAAATTTGTAATTTTGAGAAGTAGTAGTATCTAATTAGCAATGAATTACGCAACAGCATCCTGAGTAATGTGGCATGGACTTTTGACTATTTTTAAATTGTCAGTTATTTTTAAAAAGGAACAGTAACTGTAAAGTAACTATAACTGAGGCAGGGGACATAGCTCAGGAGTCTAAGCACCTGCCTGGCAAGTGCAGTGGAGACTGGGTCCAGTCTCCAGTACCTCATGCTTTGCCAGCCCTGTGACAAGCTGGCCACAGAAATCTGGCATGGTGGCATGCACCTGTCATCCCAGCACTGGGGAGGCTGAGACAGGAGGATCACTATGAGTCCGAGCCGCATAGGGAGAACCTGTACCAAAGAAAGAAAGAAAGAAAGAAAGAAAGAAAGAAAGAAAGAAAGAAAGAAAGAAAGAAAGAAAGAAAGAAAGAAAGAAAGAGAGAGAGAAAGAAAGATTTGTAAAAAAGAAAAATAAATGAAAAGTAAGTAAAAGTAGCTGTTACTTTTTACAAATAAACAGAAACTTACTTTTTAAAAATATCTGACAGTTTAAAAATAATCTTATTAGTATCTACATGTAAGTCCTTAAGCACTTTGAATGATTCCACATAATGGTGAAGGCTTTTGAAAGATCTAAAGAAGGTGCTCCTCCCATTTTACAATTAAATGAAAGCGTACTTTTCTCTACATAAATACCTTTAGGTCATATTATGATTAATTTTTTGATGTAATATATATATATATATATATATATATATATATGACAGGAAAATTAAAGACTATAAAGCAATAATGACAAAACTGACTTGAATTTTCCTTATCTTTTCACACATCTTGTTCTGTGAAAAATAAAAAATATCTAACAAAATATAATAGGAGACTACACACTTTAACATATATGTATGTATATCAGATTACACTAACTTCATTTTTGCACTATTAATTCTTCTCTTGACTCTGTAATACAGTCTAACATCATTAGACAAAATTATAGTCTGAAATACTCAAAACTCAAACCTTTTGAGCACTAAGATGACATCACAAAGGAAAATCTATTTTGTGTGACAGCCTATCTCCAAAAGCATAACCATTAACAAAATTGCCTGAAATGATTTTCAGGCTCTATTATTAGATGTGTGTCAAATACAAATGGAGTTCCTGTTTAGACTTGGAATTCCTCCCCCACATTATTCATTATATACATGGAAATATCACAAATCAAAAATAAGTCCAAAATGTTTATTTAATGAGTGTATGGGAAACCCTGGGGAGCATGCTTGTTTTTACTAACTATTGGTATGCTTCAAATTTCTTTCCCCTTAATGAGAGAAGAATAACCATTTTTGCTTCAACAGTCACATAAGCAAATGTCTGTGCTACTCTTAAAAGTTTTTTTTTACAAGATTTTTGCCTGAGACAGACACAATTTTGGCAAAAGTGTATGACTAGCTATTGAAATTCTTACTGAATACTGATTGTCTATAATTTTTCATTAATCTTTTGTTTTATAGCACTTCACTCCATCCTATATTGCACCTGGAATTATGTTTTAAACTAAGCAACTGCATGAGACAGGTTAAAGTGCTCCAGGCCTGAAGTCCTTCCTCCTATTTTTGCATGTACTTCCTTTAGTCATGATGTAATAAACATTACAACTTTAGTCACAAATTTCTAAGATATTTACTGAAAGATATTTCATGTTAAAGGAAACAAAATGAAAATTATGCTAGTGGAGACTTCAACTTTGATTCACAAATCTCTAATGGCTACTTATGCAGAGAAATGTTCTATGTCCACTGAATATTTGCATGTCTTATTTTGAGAAATGTCTATTAAGATCCAGTGTTTATTTTATTTGCTTTTTTATTGTTGAATTTTTGGGTTGCTATATATTATGCATGTATAAGTTTTCAAGTATTTACTTCCATTCTTTAGATTCTTATTTTACTTTTATATCAAACTCAGGATCTTGTACTTGCCAGGCAGCCACTTGTGTCATTAAGCTATTTCCCTAGCCCTTCTCAAATTATTCCTTTTAAGTTTTTGCTTGTTTGTTTCTCTTGTTTTTTGAGGTGGGGGCTCCACTGTGGAGCTCAAGCTGGCTTTGAACTCACTACGTATCCTAGGCTGGCCTTGGTTTCACAGCAATATTGCTGACATGTTAGTTTTTCCATCGATTGATATTATAATGTATTCTTTTATGTCTTAGATTTGTTATACACATTGACTTTTTATTTTAAAAAGAGTAAAATTTATTAGAAGCAATTATTCCCTCAAAATTCAAAGACCCAACCCAAAAATGGGCATCTGAGATGAATACATACTTCTCACATGAAGAAAAACAAAAGGCAAATAAGCATATGAGAAAATGTTCAACATGATTGCTAATTTGAGAAGTGTAAATTAAAACAACACTGAGATTCCATCTCACTCCACCAAGATCGGCTGTCATCAAGAAATCAACCAATGACAAATGCTAGAGGAATTGTGGGGGAAAGGAACACTTCTCCACCATTGGTGGGAATACAGGCTGTTACATTACATTGATTTTTGAAAATCAGGCCAACCTTGCATACCTGGACTAAATTCCACATAATGTTTTCATATATTGATGAAATAATTAGCTATGATTTTCATGAATTATTTAATTTCATGAATTTAATAAAAAAATTGTGTTTTTGTTCCTTTCACCGTCTTCATCATTTTTATTTCAAAGTCACATTGGCTGAAATAACTATTTGATAAGTATTTCTACTTATACATTCTGGAAGATAATTTATAAAACCAATATTATTTAAATAGCCAGGTGATCTAATAAAAGTGTGTGCTGAAATGCTCTTCATGGAAGTATTGGATTATGAATATGAATATCCCTTTATCACATTGTTCTTTCCTCATGTGAATCTATTCTATTCTCAATCATCTCTGCTCCACTAAGAAAACTATAAGTCAGTGTTTTAATTGCTATTATTCTGTTTTTTTATTACATAACTTCTATTTGGTTATTTTTATAAAGTTTTTTTAATTTTCTGAGATAGTATATGCTGATGTTGATAAAATATGACATTTATTAATAAATACCTTTATAAAACTTATTTTAAAATCCTTATCAGATAATTTCAATAATTGAGTCATATTGGTTTTAATTCTCTTTTAACTTACAACTGTTTTGGTTTTTAGTAAAATCAGCAATGTTTTCATAAACATTTTAGTAAAATCTAAATATTTCTTTCATAAAAGATTTGTAGTTTGTTTCAACTTTACATTTAATAATCCATTAATGAGTATTATGGATTAGACTCTGGATATTCACTTCTTTTTGAAATGCAGAAGTACCCCATGGAAAGCCTTCATTGCCTTGTGGTTCATGTGGCTGAGCACGTTCAGGGCCACTGTGTTTGGAGTTTGGTCTGCTTAGTCTATGCAGATCTCCAGGGCTTTCTGTTCATCCAGAATAATGCTACCTAAAGTGACTAAATCTGTTTTCTCCAAGCCAAATTCTAGCTGTCTTGGTGAACAACTTGTGCATGAAGTTGAGCTTCCCTCATGTCCTGAGATAGAATTTTGCTCTCAAAATAATAAAGCCAAGGAGGATTAGGGATTGCTATATCTTTCCAGCTAATTATGTATCACCCTCAGTAGTGCAGGGTAAGCAACAGAAAAATTCCCAATCTGAGAAACACAACATCCCTACTCATTGTTATACTTGTTGGCTTTTCAAAGCTGTGTCTTTATAGAGCTGTTACTATAGCTTATATTTTTAAAATGATTACTGGATAATGTGGACTAGGAACAGACTTAATTAGGACACATTCTGTTACCCATTGGGAATCAGGAAACTGCAGAGATGGACCATCTCCTGGATCAGGAGAAATATGTCATAACATAAACTCAGGTTATAAAAAAAGCCCTCCTTCTTTGTGTGCGTGCGTGTGTGCGTGTGTGTGTGTGTGTGTGTTTGCTTCAGAATTCGCCTTTATATATCTCTTGCTCTGGTTCAGGATTCATTCTTGTAAGGAACATGGGTTTATTCCATCTTACCTGGCTCAGTTTGGTATATGTGACACAATAAATTGCCTTACATATCAACCTGTTTGAAGTACTATTATATCAATATATATTAAAAAGGGAGAATTTCTAGGTGTGGTGGTACATGCTTGTAAACCCAGCCCTCAAGAGGCTGAGGCAGGAAGATCACTTGGCATTAGAGGGCAGCCTGGGTTAAATGGTGAATTTAAGACCAATTTGAACTACATAACAAAACTCTGTCTCTAAAATCTAAGCCAATCCAAATCCCAAAGAAGACAACCCCAAAACTGGAGGTTTTGTGCATGTACATTGTGTAATAGATTGTGTGCATGACATTAAAAATGAGTGGCACCAATATATGCTATTAAATCTAGTTTATCTACAGTTTGTGTTAGCCAAGACTCTCCTGAAAAATGTAAACAGTAGGAAATTTACATAGAAAAAGGAGAATAAGAGAACAGATGAGAGAACAGAGGAGAGGAGGGAAGCGGGGAGGGAAGAGGAGGAGCACAGAGTCTGGATGCACATAAATTGGCATACACATTTATGAAGATCAAGAAATCCAGTGCCCTACTACCTGCCAAGCTGTAGTACCAGTTACCTGAGCTAGCCTGCATTGATGAGAACTGAACTTCAGTGCCCACATATTCTTTCAAAAGTTAGTACATTTGGGAAGTGCTCTCAGAAAGACACACAGAAGCATTACCAGCTATAGTGACACTCTTTGAACCCAATCAGAATGAGAAATAAATTTAGTTCTTTTTAAAATTTTTATTTGTTTGTTTGTTTGTTTGTTTGTTGTGTTTTTTTTTTTGTCTTTTTGAGACAGGGTCTCACTATGCAGTTCAGGCTGGCCTTAAGCTCACTTTGTAGCTCAGGCTGGTCTCGAACTCACAACAATCCTCTTGCCTCAGCCTCCCGAGTGCTGGGATTACAGGCATGTGCCACCATGCCCAGCTTTGTTTGTTTGTTTTTTGATACAAGATTTCATTACAGAGCTTGGACTCACTGTGATCTTCCTGTCTCAGCCTCCCCAGCGCCAGGATTACAGACATGCGCCACTACACATGGTTGCAGGGGCCTCCACTATGCGCACAGGGTCCCCAAGCCAGCAGGACATGTGGTCCAGGGACTGCACCTTGGTCCTCTTGCTTGCCAGGTGGGCACTTAGACCACTGAGCTATCCCTAGCCCTGGTCATTGTTTATAGTGATACTGATATTCCATGGTTCTATGCAGTGTCTATAGCTACTTTACATGAAATTCTTTTGAGTCTCTGCTGAATGTTGATAATTCTAGTTGGATATTTAGAGAAAAGATTTAGTTCATATACAAATGATAAATTGTATTTTACATGAATGAATACTTGATCATCGACTACTTTTCCAGCTGCATCACCTAGGAATCCATCTCAGATATGGGGAACCTACATAGCAAACTAGCATTTCCCACCTAAGAGTTTGTTTTGCACAAGTGATTAGTTTTTCTGATTCGCTTCTTCTTCCCTCAGTATAACTGGCCTGAGCTCTGTCTCCTTCCAGAATGCACACGAGGCAGCAGCAGTGTGCCAAACCTTCTCCCTAAACTTATTCCTCAGCCCTTTGCCGGGAATAAATACAGCTGCTCTTGTAAGCTCTCTTCCTAACAGCTAAATTGCAGACAATAGTGTATGTGGCCTTAGTTTTAAGCTGCACTCACTAAACATTTTGTTTTTCTCTTACTGGTAAGAGCAAAGCCCACAGTGAATTCAATCCCATGGGGATGATGCATGATTTCATTTCAGAATCTGTCTAACTAGTCATTTCTAGTAAATACAGTTCTATTCCATTTGTACTCTTTTAAAATCTTTTTTTTATTTTAAGGAAAGGTCCACAGGGTGTTCAGGGTCTTACTACGAGAACAGACTGATAGTGATCTGCCTGTTTACAAACTTCCAAGAGCTGGGATCACATGCCAGCACCACCATGCCCAGTCTCAATTGCAGTCTCAGCATGCCTTGGGGTGAGGGGTGGGGCTGGCGTGGCAGGCCCAGGGATCAAATCCCTGGCCCTTGTTTGCAGGTGCTTTAATCCGCTGAGCTATTTGGCCTGCCCCACTTTCACTCTTGACTTAGGTTACATGTGGTTTGCCCACATGTAAAAAAAAAAAAATAAAGAAACATGAAATAAAATTTTTAGCATTGATTTATATTCACCTTAGGTTTTGAGCTATCAGTAATTATATGATAGAGTTCGAAGAGTATTACCCCTTCACAGGTTACAGCCGTTTCTTCAAAACTTCTTTAATAATTGTATTGCAGAGTCTGAATTTAGAAAATGTGAATAACCACAAATTAAGCTGGTGTAGATTTAGGCTCACAGTGTATTCTAGCAGGATATATTCATATGATTCATATACATTACCACTTGCTCATATGATCAAAAGCACTTATAAATCTTAAAGCCCTTCACATTCTCCCAAAAAGTAGATTATTGTGGACCGCCAGAGAATAAATGAGAAAACAGCAAACACTATAAAAGCATTGGAAATGTCTTGCTGAATTTCTCAGAGTGTTGACTTTGCTTCAGTTGGTGTAAATGAATAAATAAATCTAATTCTTTCCCTTCTACCTCTGACACATTTCTTGTGAGAATTTGATTCACTTTTGGAGTTTGAAATCGAAAATAAAAATAGATCACTGTTTGGCTTCTGCTGGGTCAGATAATCACTCTCCAAAATCTGTAACTGAAAGCCAACTGTAGCCGGAACTGTGCTTTTATTCCTGTGAGACAGAAATGCTGTCATGTGCAAATACAGGATTAGACCAATAGCACCGGAGTTTACCTTTCCACTTAGGAAGCGCAGCGAGCTTATCCAGTTTCCAGGATAGGAAAGCAGTTAAAAGAAAGAGTGCTAGAAAGTTAACAGGTCCTGTGGTGCACATAATACATCTCTGCTGCAACCAGAGAATAAAGAATTCAACATATGTTAAAAGAAATGTCTCTGCCCGAATGTCCTGAGAATTACATTGAGCAGATTAGTGTGTGTGTGAGCATATACTTGAAAGAATGGACACATGTTTAGGATATTTCTGGGACCACAAATCTATGTAGAGCACCTGCCTCAAATTTTAAGTCTAGAATTTTGCATATATTAATATTTACTACAGCTGCCGGCCAAATAGCTCAGCAGATTAAAGCACCTGCAAGCAGGGCCAGGGGCCAGGGGTTCCATGCCCTGGCCTGCCTTGCCGGCCCCACCCCAGGGCATGCTGAAATGGCAGTTGAGACTGGGTGTGGTGGCACATGCCTGTAATTCCAGTTTACTGGAGGCTGAAAACAGGAGGATCACTACAAATTTGATCTAGTAGAGAGACTCTGAACATCCTGTAGACCCTTCCCTAAAACACAAAACAAAAATGAAAAATATGTAGTGCAATTCTCATTTCTAAATAGTTAAACTGGCCTATATTACAGCTCTCTGAGGCAATGCTTTAGAAATGTATGCCTCCAACACAAAAGAATTTTGTGAGGTTACATTCCTCTTTGTAACCTGAACATGAACTTCATGTTTATATCTAAGGGCTTTGTTGCTGCCTCAGAAATAACCTATGCTGAGTTAGACTGTAGGTAGCTTTCTTAACAGAGATCAATGATTTTCCTGTAGCCTTCTCTTTTGCATAATTATGCCACCATCCACCAGATACTCAGTGAACACACCTACGAATCATGTCTGACCCCCTCTTCACACTAGACTTTATCTAAACCTATTGTGCTAGTGAATCCCATCAACTTCTCATCTAAAAAGAAATATCACATCTGTCAAGCTCTCATTTTTTATATGATCACCCTTCTGTAATTTACTTTGCAATCATCTTTCACCAGAAATACTGCAATAACTTCCTGATTGAGATTGCTACTCTCCTGGGTACCATGAACACCCTTCATCCACCACCCAGATTGATCTGTTTTTGAGCAGATATCTGATCCAACTGTATACTGCTGAAACCCTTCAGTAGCTTCCAAAGGCATTTGAATTATTTTCTAAATCCTTATAGAGATCAAACCACTTGAGCTGCCATTCAAATTTCTCAGAGTCCCTTGCTCTTTAGCTCCTCTTATAGAAACCTCTGTAATTTAATTATAGAATTATAAAGTGGAACTATCATAATTGTCTAATCAGATTAATCAGACACTGTAACATAGCTTTTGTCTACCACTGAAAACATCTTGAGGACGTAACCAAGTAACTAGCACATAACTGATAACATAACAAGCGGGAAAAAAGAGAGAAGGAAGGAAGGAAGGAAGGAAGGAAGGAAGGAAGGAAGGAAGGAAGGAAGGAAGGAAGGAAGGAAGGAAGGGAAAGAAACAAAGATCTCAGATTTATACACAAATTAAAAGGAAGAAGCAGAATTGAAAGATAGAATCCTCAGTTTCCATTGTTTTTTCACTTTATACTTTAATAATAATTTTAAACCTAAAAAGACCAGTTTGGGAAAAATATGACAATTTACAAAAGAGACTGAAGGAATAACAGCAGTGTTCTAGAAATACAGGCTGTGGAAGAGTTCGAATTATTATGAAAAATCTAAAAAATATACGAGCCTGGGTGATACCCACATTTACCTCATTGACATATCCGAAAAACTAAAAGTTGAAAAACATGCAATTATAGTTATATTTATTTATTTCATTATAATATTCATATTTTTATAGTTCATTGGTGAAATAATTATAGGTGCAACTATATTTATGATAAAAACTTCCATAAATTATAAATACATTATATATAGTTTTATGTACATTTATTTTCATATGTTACATGTTATGTATGTTAAATATATGTAATTACTATTACTAATTGCTGTTTTCAGTACTATTGCTAATTCACAACTCTGCAGAGAACTATACACTGGGAAACATCAACTATAAAGCAGTAGTTCAGCTCTCTAAAATAAAACGCAAGACAGAAAACTTTGGTTTTGCCCCTATTTTCACACATTCATTCACAATAGAAGTACTTATTGCTTTCCCTTGCTTATTCACAAATTGAGGTTTTAGCAGCTGTCATTTTTTGTCATAATCAAAGGGTAGTGCACATGATTTTATTGTGTTTTATTGGAAGTAGCCATCTTCTTTTTAACTAAAAGTGAACTAATGTTTTTACTAAAAACTACTTTAGTTTTCTGTCCTCGAGTTTTGATTTCTAGTTGACCTTTCACCATGTAAGATATATTAACTGGAATTATAAATGGAATTGTTTTTAGAAACTACTTCCATTATTTTGTCTCACATTTTTTAGGGAATTATTAAATATGGGGCATTATTTAAAGCACTATATATATATATATATATATATATATATATATATATATAGACACATTTTTGTTTACTACTTGCTATACATCCATGTATTATGTATGTATTGTAATATACAATTAATACATATAAGAATTACAATGCATATATATGCATTATATGTATAGTAAAAAAGCCTATATATATATATATATATATATATATATATATATATATATATATAGACAGATTATATTTCAACAGTTTGAAAGAAGTAATACTATTGTTTTCTTTTTTTTTTTTTTGTGGAAATGGGGATTAAACTCAGGCCCTTGCTCTTGCCATGCAAGTGCTTATTCCACTGAGTTATGTCCCTGGCCCCTGTTATTTTCACGTCACAGATAAAATAACTGAAACTCAATAAGGTTAAGTATCTCACTCAAGGTTATATAACTAGGAAATGGAACAGCCAGCCTTTGCAGGGGTGGTCCGGCTTCACAGCCCTGTGAGATTCCTGTTTTATTAAGGCAACTTCCCTGTGACATTTAGTGGCAAGACAGCCTTGACTTCGACGTTCAGACAGCAAGAAGTGCTCAGCAAGCACTTGCGCTGACAAGGAGGTGGGCGGACGGCGCTTCCTCATTAGGTGTCAGTGATCCTGCTGTGAAGACAGTGGTGCCACCTTTCACGGCCTTGTTCCTTGCCCAATTTTGGTTACCATCAGATGGGACGAGAAGCTAATCAACCTTCTCCATAAGCTCCACACTGAACCTAACTGCTGGATTTCACTTGGGTCCATTTTTTTTCATAAATGCAAATTTATTGAGCTCTGCCACTAGTCCCTATGATTACACAGCGAAGTGTGAAGACTGGAATTAGAGAGCACAGAATCGATTGGCAGTGCTGGGGAAAGGAGCCCTTCTCCACTGCTGGAGGGAATGTAGACTGGTGCAACCATTATATGTGGAGACACCACAAAAAACTAGGACAGGAAATCCCATTCAATCCAGCTATGCCCCTACTGGGACTTTTCACAAAAGAACTGAAAACATCATATAATAGGGATACTTGCACACCTAGGTTTATAGCCGCACAATTTGTGACAGCCAAATCAAGGAAACAGCCAAGATGCCCATCACCTCAGGAATGTATGAAAAAGATGTAGAGTTCTTAGGCAATGGAGTATTACTCAGCTACAAAGAATGATAGACTTGCAGCCTTTATATTCAAGTGGATGCCACTTCAAGATATACTCATAAGTGAAATAAACCAGACCCACATATGTAAATAACATATTGTCTCCCTAGTATAGGAACTCAAAAGAAGAAATAAAAAAAATTTGAAAAGTAAGTTTAATGGTAAGAGAGAACTTAAACATTAAACAACATAAAGAAAGAAAGGAAAAAAAGTTAGGAAATGTGATAGAGCAAAATCAAACATTTGCATAAACAAAATGGTCCAGGTAGTGATCCTAAGAACTTCCATTAGGGTTTCAAAAATATCAGTTGAATGGGTAGAATGTTCACCCTGACTAACTCTGTATGCTGATATCTACGAACCAAGCAACTGCTCTGAAGACAGCAATGTGGTTACACTTTTCTGCTAGATGGTGAAGACCAAGTCAAAGCAAGACCAATATAACTAAAAATGTAACTTTTGCTGTTTGATAAGGTCAATCAAATCCCCTCGAGATTTACCCTGGAACCATGTGGATCTTCTGTTAGTGTCAGCCATCTGGATGACTAATACTAAAATTACTAGTAATACGAAAACCATGCTTAAAATACCTGTCATTTTGCTTTTCTAAATGTGTACTACTTCTAATGACATATCAATTGTTGCTATACTCTAGAAAGTAAATTTATGTAAAAAAGTAAGAAAAATAAATGAGGGACAAGAGAAACAAATTGTAACAGATATATATATATATTGCTACAGTGTTGAATATGCTATGATTTGTAACATCTGTGTAAAAATTGTGCAATTGTTTTTTTACATTCTATAGGGATTTAAATTTTAAAGCATCCATGTTTGTTGGAAAATAGCAGTTTCACTTTATGTCTAAGGCATGTGACATTCAGACAGGCAGTGATGTTGACTTAATGGCCTCTGTGGTAGGATGATAAATAATATCAGTAAGCCTCTCTGCTGGATGTTTAACAACTAAAGTTTTCAGCCCAAAAATTAGACATATAGATGAGCTAAAAAGATAGCCAATATTTTGGCCTTAAGCCTTTAAGGTTGGTGTGGACCCAGGACATAAGAGAACTTGTGCTGTGAAATCCTATAACTAAGCGGTGTCACAAATTTTCATATCAAGATTACGGGGCCACAGAGTAAAGAACTGATGACTCCGAGTGTGCCTAAGCAGAGTCATCTAAAGAGAAAAACTTCCCTCAGTATTTCACAGAGGAAATTGATCAAGCAATGGCTGTGGCTTATGCAGCTGGCTGACACCGACAGAAAATCCACAAGGGGCTGTGCATGCTTCCAGGGTGAATCCCATGGGGATTTGACTGACCTTAACAGAGAGCAAAAGTTACATTTTTAGTTATATTGGTATTGCTTTGACTTGGTGTAGCAGAACAGTGTAACCACGAGATATAAAAAAGAGCTGTATTAATATGCTGAGCTGTAAAAGGCTCAAGTCAACAACTTTGGGCAATTGCCAGCTGTGCTGTAACTCACCACTATTATGGACTATTGGACTATATTTTAGGTTATTTTGCTGACATCAGGTAGCTACGATATTTGGACTGGAATGAAATATGAAAAGATCCTTCAAAGACTTCTCCAAAAACAGATTCTCTTAACAGCAATAGAACACCCATCTCTGACAAAACAAAATGAAAAGGCAGATATAAATTAAGGACCATTTTGTTGTGAAAACAAAGAAATAAAAAAGTATATATACATATGTATATACAAGACAGTTAGGGTAGATATATAGCTACTTTCTCTTAGTTCAATGAGAAGAAATGTTTGTAGTGATATAGTGTAGATGAAATATCATATTTACATCTTGTTCTCTGAGGACTACAAAGACAATATTCAAATAATATTATTGTCAATGTCCTAGTAACCTGTTTTTGAAAGCGTTTCATTGCTATTTTATCTTTTCTCATTAAAAGAAATTAAAATATTGATTAGCCACATCAAGGGATGACATGTACATATAAATTTAGATCCAAAGAGTTCCAACTTCTCTTTAAGAGTCAGTATTCTTGCTGCTCTTTACCTGACACAGTATATGATACACTCTGTTTTTTATTATTGAGTAGTGTTGGATGTTTTAGCTCTAGGAAACTATATGCCTTCTCTTTTGTGAGTTCAAGATATCAAGTTTGCTAGTAATAGCCATAATAATTTTATTTATTTATTCATTCATTCATTCATTCATTCATTCATTCATTCATTCATTCATTCATTCATGTATTTTGTATTTGGGGCAGGGTCTCACTACCTAGCTCAAACTTTTAGTGATCCTCCTCTTTTCACTCCCCCTGGGATTACAGGCATGTGTCACAATGCTGGAACTCGGTGGTCAACTCAGCAGGCCCTGGGGCAATGTCGGTGTGGCATATGGCGTCAGGGATTGATCCTTGGCCTCTGTACTTGCCTAAGCAGGCACTTACTCCGCTGAGCTATCTCGACAGCTCTAGCCATAATAACTTTATGAGCCCGGTGAGATTGATCGGAAATGATTACATCAATCGTGAGTGTATGTACAGTCTGAAAAATTAAGAGTCCAATTTGTTTTTTAGTGAAAGTATTTAACTAATTCCAGAATTAAAATATTTAAGAAGCACACTTTCCACGAAGTAAATGTATTTATTTAAATCCCTTCCACAGCAACACTTAAATTTAAGACTTTTTCACTGTGGCATAAGTAAATTATCTGGCAGAAATTTCAGTGAAACATTTGCAAGAAATAAATTTTCCCTGTTAAACCTCAAGTTACTTTACTGTCATCTTGAAAAGCCATTTGTGTCTAAATTAGGCAAATTATAACCCTGACTGCAGTTGTTTGCTTCCCATTTCTCAGCTGTCTGAGAATAACATCTCTTTTTTTAAGAGAAAAAATATAAAAATAATGAAACAGTCTCAAAACAGGTTAGAGGGCTGGGGAGATGGCTCAGTGGAATAAGTGCTTCCCTGGCAAGCACAAGGGCCTGAGTTCAATCCCTGGTTCCACCAAAAAAAAAAAAAAAAAAATCAAAACAGGTTAGTGGGACAGTTTCAATAATTTGAAGATGAAAAAAATTGTAGTTTTTCAACTCTTTATACCACCCAATCTAAGGAACTTTTCCACTGGTGTTAGTCAATTTTAAACACGAATCTCAGAAATTCAGCAACAGAGGAGACAAAAAACTCTTCAGAAAGGCTGGTAATCATTCAGTGTCACAAATAGCACTAATTTGAATTTCTGGTAAGAAGTTTTTTAAAATACTTGTTTCACTCTTCTAAGAATATAAGTGACTACTATTCTTTGAACATTGGTTTCTTGTGTCTTTATAGTTTTGATTTTTTTTTGTCTTTTATGAGTTTCTATAAACTTACATTTTTTTTTCTGTTTTGTTAAATGACTTAAGGTACATGACAAGCTCCTGTTGTCTCACTCCCTCATACAGATGCCAGAATTTATGCGAGCTAAAGGATAACTTTCTCTGTTGGATTCAGGTGGTCTTTAGTTCAAGGTCCAATATAAAGTCTATGGCTTAATAATAACTTGAGCTGTAAAGGGCAATGGTCGACAACTTCTTCAGATAACTCACTGTTGTTGTGGAGTGCTGGACTGTGTTGGATTGTGTCGTCAAGTTAAGGCACCTAAATTAGTTGAATGACAATGGAATGCCCATCTTTGACAGATGTAGAGAAAGGAAGGGGTATGGAAAGGAAGAATCATGATGTGTGTGTATGGACAGTACAGTTAAGATAGATAACGCCATGCTTCTACATAATTCTACAAGAGGCAAGATTTTCACTAATGGTGGTTGGACAGGGTATTATGTCAGCTTCTATACTCTGGACAACCACTACTAAAATAACAAGGTAGAAAGTATTAATTATTGAATCTTTGATGTAATTCAGGTATAAAAAATAAGATACACAAACAGCTACACTCTTTCAATTTACTGTTAAAAGACATATGCTATAATAATGTCTGTAAATATAATATTATGTATGCACCTTCTACAATACCAAAACATTATGAAAACAGTTTGCAATGTATTAATCTTGTCAAGGTGTCTTAAACCTGTCTCATTGATATTTGTACTTTAATAAAATAAAAATTAAAAAAAATAGAATACTACAATTCTAAGCACACACACAAACAATAATAATAATAATAAAGTCTATGGCTAAGTGACATGTTGCTGGTCTGTAATGAATGGAATTAAGGCATAGATGAGTAGGAGTTTAAATATATGCTATCTGGACACAGATATGCTATATTTAGAACTAGAGGAAATCTGTTCAGCTTTATCCCACCCCCCTTTAGGCCTGATGTCCTGGTGCTTAAGAAGAACTCTACAGCTAACTTATTTGTATGGAGTTATTAAGCCGAAACCTTATCATCACATTAGAAAATGATGCTTCTACTTGAGTAGATAGCACTTTTGAAATCTAGGGAAAGGAACTAGTATAATTTTTCTTTCGTTTATGTGTTCAGTACAAGGTCTCGCTATGCAGCTAGGACTCATAGTGATCCTCCTGTTTTCAGCCTCCCTAACACTGGGTTATAGGTGTGCTTCACCATCCCTGTTCTTGGTGGCTGGCTTAGTGCCCACGGGGGTGGGGCGAGTGTGCCATGTGGGATTGGAAGGAACTAATATATTTCTTCAAAATAAAACAAAATAAATGTAAAATAGCATTATATACCAACATGGGGTCTAAAGAAGGCACGGAATACATACAACGTTGTCACTTTGATATTTACAAGTTTTCACATTGTTGAGTCATCTTAGAAATAACAGTATTTTCACACTTTTTTTTGCAATCTTTAATGTTTATTTCTATTTTTCTTTACTTTATTATTCTATTTTGTTCCTTTCTTTGTAAACATACCAAAAAATAAAATGGGTTTGTAAAGTATTTTTCTAATTTTTATTTTGTAATTTTGTCATTGTTAGCTTATCCAAAGAACAAAGCTATTATGAGAAAATCATTTTTATTTTTTTTCTGTTTTTATTTGTTCTTCTTAATATTTTAGAGAGAGCAACAGGCTGTACATAAATGTACCAAATGACATCAGATATCTCAGAATATTTTATGGTTCTTTATGAAATACAAAACCAGAAATAAAATATTCATGATCATTGAATTCCTAGCTTTTAATGGAATGTAGGATCTGAAATTGAATATTCATTGGTGAGTATAAATGGAAGAAATTCCTTAATTGTGGATTTTTGTGAAATAATGGCTTATTATTTCAAAATTAGTTTGAATTAATTGTCCAAATATTGAATAATGCAGAGAAATGGAAAAAAAGGTTTTTACATTTCTTTTCCTCATATTTTAAAAATATTTCCTATGAAAACTTTTTCATGACATTATAAAAACTTTTCTGTGATGAAATATGTATTTATGAAAAATTGACTCTTATTTCCCCAAACTGGTTTTATTTTGCTTTCCACTTGAACGCTAATGGGCAAGAGACCAGGATGTGAAGAAATTAGGGAATCGGAAAGTGGAGATAAAAAAGATCATTCCTGCGCTTTACAATGATGTGTGCAACCACTGTGTCCTGCATACATGTATGAACGGTATCTTAATTTAAAAAAAATTAAAGTAGAAGTTCTATACGAAAGATTTTGCACAGTGTAATATTGAAACTTATTGTCAAGTTTATCCCATGGTCTGTGTAGCACTTTGTATTCCCACCACCAATGTACATAAAATGTTAAAACTCTTACCCTTGGCTGGGCATGGCTGTGCAGGCTTATAGCACCAGTACTTAAAAGACAAGCCAGGGGCTGGGGTTCAGTCCTGTCTCTGGGACACACTGAGACAGCAATTGAGACTGGGCATGATGGCATGCACCTGTAATCCCAGCTCTTGCGAGACTGTAAATAAGTGGATCACTGTAGATTTGATCTTGTAATGAGAACCTGAATACCCTGTAGACCCTTCCATAAAACACAAACAAAAAAGACTGAAGCAAGAGTATTGCCTGAAGTTTGAGGTAAGCCGGAGCCACACAGTGAATTCAGTGCCAGCCTGAACACTGTAACAAGGAAACAAAAAACTTCTTAGCATTTAAGTTGACAGATCTTTAACTTGGGTGCAATCTTTTGAACATAG
This sequence comes from Ctenomys sociabilis, assembly GCA_004027165.1. Lineage (NCBI taxonomy): Eukaryota > Metazoa > Chordata > Mammalia > Rodentia > Ctenomyidae > Ctenomys > Ctenomys sociabilis. Next base: position 32,306 of record PVKA01003973.1, on the reverse strand, counting down.
ATTGATCTATGTTTTCTTGTAGAGAAACTCCATGTGTTGGTTGCTACCAGATTCTCAAGGGCCCCAAATCTCCCAAGTCTAAGAGTCCTTAAAGCTTCACATTTCACACTTGGAAAGGAGGGCTTATTCAAATTGTAAATCATTTTGACTGAATTTTTAGCTAAAAAATTAGAATCATTGAAAGCATTGTGAGTATTAAAAATACACTAAAATTGTCAAAATCAAGCACTTACATTTATTTAGTTCATTATAACATAAGCATATTGGACCTAAGAACATTCAGAGTATATCATATCATAATAAAATCAAAGAGTAAGAAATATAATCTTTATATACATATATATAATCTTTATATACATATATATATCATTATATGCATATATATGTATTTCAATATATATTGAAATACATATGTATATATTGAAATACATATATATATATATATATATATATTAAAAGTGTGACATTTTAATTTCTGGAAAATATTTTCTATTAAAACATAATTTATTTAATTAGTTATTTATATTTAACTTTTTTATGTTTTCAATTATGCTTATTATATGGAATATTCCAAAGAATCTTATGTTACATTCAACTTTATGATTTTGTTTTGTATTGTTTATTTATTTTATTTGGGCTGGCTCAGCCCACCTTGCGCGTGGGGCTGGTATGGCATGTGGTGCCAGGGATTGAACCGTGGTCCCTGACCTTTTGCCTAAGGTTGCCTAAGCAGGCACTTTAGAAAGCTGAGTTATCTCACTGGCCCCTAATTTACTTTTTCTAGTTTCACACTTCCTTTATGGCAGGAATTTCTTTATGCCCAGAAGAGACGGCAAGTGTTGTGGCCATGGAGCTATCTACTGAGGGCTCCATCCTACCTGGGAAGGAACTAATAGCTGCTTGAGTACAATGAAGTTATACGGTACTAAGAAAGAATGAAGCATTTGTAGATGAATTAAATAGAAGTTACTCAGTGCTAAAATAAAACACTAACTTCTTTAGAATCCAGTTCTTAATGTACCATCTGCATTGAATAGTTCAAGAATATTTTTTTTGCTAGAAATACTTTATCAAGAGGAATTTTTGAGAACTGATGAGTGTGGGAACCATCAAAGGTCATCTAGTAAAAGAAGTGCAGGTCTGCCACAGTTTAGGACAGAAGAAAATGTGACTCAGGTCAGAAGAACATGTGGGTGTTCATGCAGTCCTCCTCCTTGTGCTCAGCCCTTCAGACAACTCTTCATGGAGTGAAAAGTCCATGTGCACGTTGAGCCCCTCTGTTCCAGCTGAAGGACTCATTGAGATGCAGCATTTTCTTATCATTCCAAAAAGCTTTTCTATTGCTGTCTCCCAGCTTAAAGTTTGACATAGCTTTCTTTATTACTTTTTATTTATCTATCTAGACTGACCATTGCAGTCAATGAGAATGGATTGAACACATTCTATCCATAGTAAGAGAATTTCAATGCTTGAAGATTTTTGAGAGTTTTAGTAATAATTATATACCTACAATCAAGCAGATATCATATATATATCATGTATTTACTTGATTTATAAACTCATCTGCACATTCCTGCATACTTTTATTTCATAAAATAAAATAGTAAGTATAAAACATGACTTTATTTAAAATGCAATATTGTGATAGTTTGTGTTTAGGTGTTCCCCCAACACTCATGCAGTTCACTGGGCAGCTTCTGGAGTTTGTGACTGATTATTGTGTGTGTGGGTGCTGCACCAGCCCTAGGGCAGGTAATCCTCATTAAGATGTAGGGAGGGGAGAGAAGCTAGCTAACTGCCTGAGCTGCTGCCACTTTTTTTGCTCTCTGCTCTTTGCCATGAAAGGCTGCTCTCTTCCATGTGCTGCTCTGCCTTGGAGCCATCTGAGTATGGACTGAAACCCCCAGTACCTGTGAGCTTAATAAACCTTTCCTTCCCTCTTTTTGAGTAATGGGTATTTGTCCCAGCAAAGACAGAAGAGTAACTGAGAGAAATGTATTTTCACAATTAGTCATTTCTCGCTAAATGAGGGACAGAATGAATGAAAGAGAGTTTACTTGTTTACCAAAAATACATAGGAGAGCTCTTCAAGCCAAAATAATTCAACTTTTCAAAAACTGTGTTTCAAAAAACAGGCATAGTTTATGCATTATAGACAGAAATGGGAAACTGTGAAGAGCATTATGTTTATAAATAAAAGAAAAATGTGCTGAGCTGTGGTTTTGTTTTTCCTACATTGTGAAAATACACAAATCCTTTATATGTCTTATACTTTGATAAGTAGAATCTCTATTTCTTCTGTGTACCAAAATTATAGCAATGACACATTTAACATATACATCTTCAAGCATGACAAATCTGAATGTTTAGCGCTTGAAGTGTCCTTTTCAGAGACCTACTATTTGCAAGCTTACTGACTGGTATTTTTTTCTTTGTTTTTTGTCAATATTTGTCTAATATCATGCAAATCCTCATTAATGCTTTTAATACACAGTTTAATTGATAGGTTTTCTGGAGGTGTAGTAAAGAGATAGGAAAGATAAAAGAAGGCTTTATGAACTCCAAAGACACAGAGCAGATCCATGGAAGATGGGCCAGGTGGATCCTCTGGCCTGAGACAAAGAAAGCTGGGGCTCTTATGGATTTTTCTAGGGGTGGAGTTTGAGGGGGACATTTAGAAATACCTAAAGAGCTTACTGGGGTCTTCCTAATGTATCAGGAAAGGTGAAAGGAAACCACTCCCTTTGCTGAGTTGGAGAAGAAGGGTGGAGGTAGTCTTTAGGAAGACAAGCTGTTGTTTCAAGGGCTTTAGACATATTAGATAACCACCATAGTAATTCAGCAGTTCGTACTAAGGCCAGAACCTACCATTAATAAAATGAATTTATGAAATATGACAATATAATATATTTAATTAAAATAATTACTCATTCGTTCAGTACAGGGTCTTACCACACAGCTCATACTCAAGTGATGCTCCTGTCTCAGCATCTCCAGTGCTAGGAATACAGTCGTGTGCCACCACTCCCAGTTTCAGTGGTTGGCATGCTGTGCCCAGAATTCCAGGGCCTACATGGCTTTAGGTACTGGGTCCTTCTGCTTTCCAGACAGGTGCTTAACCCTCTGAGCTGTCTCCTAAGCTCTATAATATATTTTAATTGATATTTATATACTTTATGTTTTTATACTGTGGTTATAAAATTTCATATAGTTTCATTTCCTATGATTTGTAGGCCATCTGATTGAAACAAATATTTAAAGTCCAGTTTATACATTTGTACCTATCCTTCAGCACATGTGTTTCTGTGACAGATGATGGTAAGAGGAATTCCTGGAGAACATCAGAATCTAGCTCTTTGGTGTTTCTAAATATAAATCTATCTATATATTGATATTGACATCAATATATATCTGGAATTTTGGGCAAATTCATAAACTGAATAGTTTTTCCTTTAAGACTTCTTTTTTATATTTTCCCATTTACCTTTATTTCAGGCTTTAGAAAATGTAAGATATGCATTTTTTTAAAAAAAACACAATTCTTTCAAAAACTAATCTTTTATGCACATATGTATAATTAAATATGTAATGAATAAATTAAGGTGCTTTTGTGACAAAATATAAATAAATAGTTCTTGCTCACCTATAAACTTAAGAAAATAATAACTTTCTATAATATTTTATATAGAAAAAACACAAGAATTTGTGTGATAAAGCATAGGTGCTCACATAATAGCATGCATTTAAAAGTTAGTTTTATACACATAATTTGAAATGCATAGAGCCAATCTTGTCAAAGTATTCACATCAGCTACTGGTTCCTTTAGTAAACGTACTGATAGGCAAGTCAAGCAGGATTGTTGTGCTTAATATCATGGTATTTACATTCATGTGTCAGATGACATGAACATGGGACTATGCAGTAAATGACTAAAATTCTTTCTCTGGAGAAGTCGAGGGGCAGCAACACCACCACGACTTCCCAGGCACCCTGGGGCTACACGGTGAGCTCGTGAAAAGCCTCAACTATATATTGAGAACATTTTGCAAATAATATTAGAAAGGAGCCGAGGGAAGGTTTTATGGTTGCATGGTCTGGTCCCATAAAAATTCATTCTGAAATTGTGTTACATGTTCATTTTTTTTAAATTGCATCTTAGAAGTATATGCATTTTAGAAATATTTGAGGAGTTGGTCAAATATAATACTGTTTATTTAATACCCTTTTTTTCCTTCTTCCTCTTACCCTTTTCATTGTTGTTCATATTATTAGTTTCAGTTCATTTTTACCTGGTGTAACTTCACATTACCCAGTTCCCCTTCTCCACCTCTCAGTCCTCTTCTTTGATACCCTGGTCCCCTTACCATCCGCAAGAGAACCATTGCCTTGCCTTGTGCTACCATTCATTCTTCTTCTTTTAGGTTGTACTGAATCTTACTCAGATGAGTGTCATCATATGATATTAGATGTCAGACTTATTTCAATCAACATTATATTTTCCAGATAAATTGATTTACAGAAATGTCTCAAGTTTGCCACTTATATCCAATTAGTATTTCATTATATATAAATAACACACTTTATTTTTTGAAGAGAATAGAAAAAGTAGAAAAACTAAGAAATAGAACTTCATTTTAAAATGATAGGAATTCAGCAATGGCTGCTACATTGCATGTTATTGTATTCAAATTAGTAGTTCAGATTACCAGATATAAGACTGTAAAATTGTTAAAAGTTTATATATGGAAATCCAATTCAAATCAGAAATCCCCTTATGTATAAATATATTATTTATATATTATATATAATCGAAAAAGAGAGAAAAACAAACTGCATTAATTGCTCCTTTCAAAAGACCAGCAGAAATCAGTGGTATAATTATCCAAGTTAACCTAAAAAAGATGTATATCAGATCTTATTTACTCTTTCAGGTACTTAGTTAGACTAGAAAGACAACATGATTATTTTTATTTATTCATCGAGTTTTTGATACCAGGAATCAAACTCAGGACTTCATGCTTGCCAGATGGGATCTATGCCCCCGAGCTATATTCCTGGCCTGACAAGATGATGTTTACACATGTGGACCTGATTTATTTCACTTATGAATATGTTCTCTCGTTGTATCCATTTATCTATAAAAACCTCAAGTTTATCATTGTTATATCTGAGTAATACTCCATTGTATAAACATAAAGTATCTTTTTATCCATTCTGCAGTTGATGGGCATTTGGTTTGTTTCTAAGATTTAGCTATGACAAAATGCACTGCTATATGGGGGCTATAGCTCAGTAGAATAAGCACTTACCTGGCAAGTTCAGGGTCCTGAGTTCAATCCCCAGTACTGAAAAAAAAAACACTGCTGTAAATATGGGTGCAAGTGAATCACTGTAATACAATGTTTTCAGTTCTTCTATAAAACTACTAGAAGGCAGATAGCTGGTCTGCATGAGATCACTAATCCTAAATTTTTGAGGAATCTCCACATTGAATTCCATATTGGTTGTACCAGTCTACATTCCCATCAACAGAAGAGATGGGTTTCTTTTTCCTCACAGCCCCTCCACAAATTGTGCTTGCTTGACCTCTTGATGATATCCATTCTGAAGTGAGATAGAATCTCAGTGTTGTTTTCATTTGCATTTCTTGAATGATCAATGGTGTTCATTTTTTTCATATTTGTAATTCTTCATCCATGTATTGTGCAATCATCTCAGATCTCCATTTGTTCACTGGATCTTTGAATTTTGGTGGCCTGATATTTTCAAAATTCTTTATGTTTTCTGTATAGAAATCTTTTCTTTGAGGGACTGTTGGCAAAATTTGTTTAAAATTTGTGGACTTTTGCTTTTCTTCTGTTGCTGTCTTTTTTGTTTTCATTTTCTTTTTCTTCTTTTGAGACAGAGTGTCACTGTGCAGTTCAGGCTGGCCTTCTGCTCACTGTTTGTAGCTGCCAGGCTGTTCTCAAACTCACAGAGATCCTCCTGGTTCAAAGTTCTGAGTTCTGGGATTACAAGTGTAACTCACCATCCCTGGTTCTGGGGCTGCATGGTGTACAACCACTTCTGGGCTGATAAATCATGCCTAGGCATCCAGGGCTGAGATAGCACACCCAGGCATCTGGGGCCAAGACTGCAAGGCCTGTGTGGCTGGAGATTGAACTCCAGTTCTTGTGTTTGCCCAGTAGGTACTTATGCTTCTGAGCTATCTCTCTAGCCCATGTTAATTTCTTTTGGTGTGCAGAAACTTGTAAAAGAAATGAGATCCCACTTGTTGATTCTTGAAATATTTCCTGAGCAGTTGATTTTAGTTCATGAACTCTCTACCTCACCCTATGTCTTCAAGATTTCTAACTACTTTCTCCTCTAATAGATATTAGTGTTTCTATTTTAAGATTGAGTCTTGGATCCATTTTAACTGTAGATTAATGCTAATGGTGATAGACATAGACATGAGTCTAATTTTAGCCTGAAACATGTGTTTTTCCAGCACATTTTTTAAAAGAGATTATCTTTGTTCAAGTGGACATTTTTAGCCCCTCTATCAAAGAGAAGTTGGCTTAGTGTGTTTTTAGTTGTGTCTGAATCTTCTAATCTGTTCCATTGATCCTCAGCTGTCTCTCTCTCTCTCTCTCTCTCTCTCTCTCTCTCTCTCTCTCTCTCTTTCTCTCTCTTCCTGCCAATTCTATGCTGATTTTCATCATAATGGATTTGTAGTATCATTTCAGATAAGGAATTATGATGTCTCTTGCTTTTCCTTTTTTGCCCAGATTGCTTTTGCTATCTTATGTCTCTTCCAGTTCCAGATGAATTTTAGTAGTATTCTCTGTATATCAGTGAACTTTTTAATTAGGACTGCATTGAATATGTATAATAAGTAGGGGAGTATGGCCACTTTCCCAATGTTGGTTCTTCCTATCCACTAGGATAGGAATCTTTTTTCAGAGTACAACAATTTTCATTGTATAGATGTTTTAGTACATTAGATTGATTTCTAAATATTTCATTGTTTTTGTATGTTACTAGGGAAGATGTGGTTTCCCTCATTTGTCCTTCTATGTGTTTGTTGTTTGTGCACTAAAATGCTGTTGATTTCTCAGTGTGGTTTGTGTCCTGCTACCCTCCTGAATTTGCTAATTAAATTGATGAATCTTTTGGTGGAATTCTTGGGTCTTCTATGTAGATTACAATGTCATCTTCTAGTAATGACAACCACTTCTTCCTCCACTGCCCTCATTCCTCTAATTTCACTGTCTTGTCTAATTGCTCTAGCTAATGTTTCCAGAACTATATTGAATAGGAGTGGTGACAATCTGCATCCTTATTTGTGACTGACTTTAAAGAGAAAGCTTTCAGTTTTTGTCCATTTAGTATGACATTGGCTGTTGCTTTATCATAGATGGCTTTTATCAGGCTTAGGTGAAGACCTTGTGTTCTGATTTTCTGTTGAATTTTTATCATAAATGAATGTTGGATTTTGTCAAAAGCTTTTTCTTTATCAGGATGATATATTCAACCATCCCTGCATTCTTGGGATAAATCCTACTTTTTTTTTTTTTGTTCTTTGTTTGTTTTGTTTTTTGGGTTTTTTTTTTTTTTTTGGCAGAACCGAGGATTGAACTCAGATCCTTGTGCTTGCCAGGGAAGTGCTTATTCCACTGAGCCATCTCCCCGGCTCCTAAATCCCACTTTGTCATGATGGATAATCTTGATGATTTGCTGCATTCTGTCCGTTAGTATTTTATTGAGGATTGTTGCATCTATGTTCATTAGCAATATTGGCCTATAGTTCTGTTTTTTGGTTAGGTCTTTTTCTGGTTTAATATCAGAGTATTACTTGCCTTCAGGAATGAGTTTGGGAGAATTACTTCTGTTTTAGTTATTATTCTCTTGTTGCCGAGGCAAAATACTCAACACAAAAAAGTAAGGAAGGAAAATTTTATTGAGCTTACAATTAGTGGAGATTTCACTCCATATACAACTGTTTCCAAGGCAAAGCTACACATGGCAGTGGGTAACCTTTCATCATAGCAGAAAAGAGCAAATAGCGAAAGGCAGGGCAGTGGCTGGGGTAGCTAGCCAGCCTCTTTTGCCTCCTATTTTAGTGCAGATTACCCACACCAAAACAGGTGCAGCACTCCCAACCATAATACTGGCATTGGACCAAGAATTAATTACAAACTGTAGAAGCTGGCCCAAAACTGCATGAGGTTTGTTGCGATACCTACACAAGTCTATATGTGCCCCAAGATCTCCAAAGCCTCATGCACATCCCTTTCTGTAAGACATTTTAGTACATCTCCAAGAGTTTGAAAAGTCCTAACAGTTTCAGCATTTCTGAAAAGCTCAAGTCCCAAGTCTCATCCAAGATCCAAAGCACACTTAGCTGTGAGCCCCTGTACAAATACAAAGTTAAAAGCCTCCAATATTCAGTGGCACAAGATAAACATTATCATTCCAAAAGATACACACAACAGGATGCATTGGGAACAATACAATTCAAAATTCCAGAAGAGCAAACATGTCACATGGTTCCATGTGGAACAACCAAAGCAATCTGGAGCTCTGTGCTACTTCTGCTGGTTGGCTTCTCTCTCAGGCCTACTTTGCTCCTTTCTTGCAGCTTTTCTTACAGGATTCATGTTCTGGCTTCTCTAAACTTCTAAGGTTTCCACTATATCTTAGGTTTCTCACACCTTCACATACAACCCTTCCAGGAGCACAGTACCTAGTCTCCAACACCTGAGATCTTGGCCTTCTTAACCTCAAAATTCTGCATTCTGTGCGTGCCTAAAACCAAGCAATATGCTAAGATCCACTACCAGATAGAACAGTAGTCAAGCTTTTTCACTTTTAGCTGTTGAAGTCAAGTGCCTGGATTATTGAACACTCTGACCCCGAGTCTGTGAAACTAATTCTTTATGTCATAATCATGCTGGAACCTGGTGCACTGCAGTTTTCTCCCCAAGGTAAAGTCCCCCAACCTTGTAATTCTGAGGATGCAAAGTGTGGAGACCTGCCACCGCCAGTGGTACCATCAGGCCATTCTTTTTGATCTTCTTTCTCGGAAGTGGAAGTCCTCTCAGCTCTATCTTTGGTTTCCGTAGCTTTATTGGGACTTCCCTGTTGGCCAAACTCACATTTTAAATCATTCTGCTGGGCTCTTTGCTCTTGATTTTTAAGATAAACCAGACTAAAAACCCCTTGCCATGATACTACCACAATAGTCAACTGCCTTGAAATTTCTTTTTCAAGATTATCCAGCCTTCTGTGTTTGATCTCAGTCCAGGACAAAGTCTCTGGACATAAGTAAAATTCAGACAAAGTTTCTGCCAAGCTATAACACAAATCATTTGGAGTCCAACATCCAATGCAGTCCTTCACAGAAGATACCTCCCAATCTGGTCTTTCTAGGCAGGATATCTATCTATCAGTATTCTGTCTTCTGACTTCTGACCAGAATCTCCCATACAGAACAGCCAAGGCCATTCCAGAGCTTCTCTTATAGGCATCATCTCCAAATCCTACCTCTTCCTATAAGCCATTTCCAGTGGCTCTTGAAGACATAGTCAGGTGTATAGTTAGAGCAAGGATCCCACTTTTTGGGTATCCAATTTCATCTTGGTTACTTTTCTCTAATAGCTGGGATAAAATACCCAACATCCAGAAGTAAGAAAGGAATGGTTTAATTAGCTCACAGTTAGTGGAACTGTCGGTCTATACTAATCTTACTTCAAGGTAGAGTAGCACATGATGTAGGGCAACATTTCATGGTAGTAAAAATCAGCAAAGAGCATAGGGCAGTGCAATGGCTGGGGCAGCTGGAATCCTCTTTCCCTTCTTTCTATTGTAATCCAGATTACCCACCCCAGAGCAAATGTAGCACTCACACCTCTAATGTGCATACTGGATCAATAATTAATCATAAATACTAGAAGCCTTCCCCAATGACTGCATGTAGCTTTAGGGGAAGCTTCCTTCTCAGTCACATTCAAGATTTTGAGAACAGTTGGCACAAAGTCTTGCCTACATTTCTTCTGGACCAGCTGAAAATTCATCATGAGCTAGGCTTTTGTTTGCTAGTAGGTTTTTGATTATATTTTCAGTTTCATTCACCACTACTAGGTTATTCAGATTTGTTATATCTTCTTTATTCATCATTGGCAATTCATAAGTATCTAGGAATTTTTCTATTCTGTTTTTTCTGTTCTATGAGAGAAAGGATTTTTATGGTAGGAATTGATGATGTTGTGAATTTCTTTAGGATGTGTAGCGATTACACACTTTTCATTCTTTATTTCATAAATTTGATTTTTTTCTTCCACTCCATTGTATTAATTTCTTCTCTGATCTTTATAATTTCCTGCCTTCTTTTCGGCTTTGGGCTTGACTTAGTCATCTTTTTCTAGAAACTTGAGGTGCAGCATAAAACTGTCACTTTGGGTCATTACTTATCTGATATGAGAATTTGCTGATATAAGTTTTCCTTTTAGGACTTTTATTGCATCCCACTGGTTCCAGTAATTTATATATGCACTTTTGTTTGATTGTAAATATTGTTTAAATTGTTCTTTTTTATGTATTTTAGTCAGGGTTTTACAGGGTCTCACTACACAGATCAGACGTCTAGTGACCCTCTTCCTGTTTTCAGCCTCCCAAGTGCTGGGACTACAGGCATGCACCACCATGCCCAGTCTCCTTCCCATCTCAGTGTGCCCCTGGGCTGGGGGTTGGGGACAGCACAGCAGAGCAGGGATAAAACCCCATCCTTAAGTAATTTCTTCTTTAATTTCATCAGTGACTCAGGAGCATCTTTTTTTTTTTTTTCTTTTTTTGTTTTTGTTGCAGAACCGGGGATTGAACTTGCACTTGCCAGGGAAGCACTTATTCCACTGAGCCATCTCTGCAGACCCTAGGAGCATCTTATTTAATTTCCATGTGTTTATAGAGTTTTTGTCAATAGTTTCCAGTTTCATTGCACTCTGGTTAGATCATATGCATGGAATTATTTTAATTCCTTTGCAAACACGTAAGTATGTCGTATGTACCAGTATGTGGTCTATTTTGGAGAATGTCCATGTCCATTAGAGAATAATGTGTACTCTGATGTTGGATAAAACACTTCATAAAGTTTTACTAAATTTATTTGTTCACAAGTTTGGTTTAGTTCTGCTTTTTTCTTTACTGATTTTTTTTTTTTTTTTTTTTTTTTGCCTAATTTTCACTTTGTGGAGATAGACTTTTAAATTCCTTTGTTACAATTGTGTTATTGCTCATTTGACTTTTTAGTCCGTTAAATTTTGTTTTGTACAGTTGGATGCTGCTACATTGGGTGCAAATATTTTTTTGATTGTTATCACTTCCTCTTGCAGTTGCTCCCTAACATGTATATTGTGAGACTTTGTATCTCTTTTGATCATTCTTGGTTTGAAGTTCACATTGTCAGCAGTCATAATAGCTACTCTTGCTTTTTTCTGGGTCCCTGTTGCTTTGAGTATTGTTTTTCACCCTTTGCCTTTAAGTCTGTGATTTGCCTTTTGAGTTAAAAGTGTGTGTGTGTGGTTTTTTTTTTTTTTTTTTTTTTTTTATGAATACAGCATACTGTTAGATTTTGTGTTTTGATACAGTCTGCTGGTCTGCTTTTTCTTGACTGGAGAGTTGAAGTCATTTACATTGATTGTTATAACACATGTATTGTTTTACTTTATGATGTTATTTTCCTGTTGTGGGTTCTGTGCTTTCCCCCTCCAATTGCTTGCTCTTATTGGTGGTTTCTTTCTGTTGTTGGTGGTGAAGTTTTGGTTGTTTTTGTCTCTTTGTGTAATATGTGTCAGTACTCTTTGTAGGGCTGGTTTGATGGTCATGAGTGTCTTCAGTTCTTCATTGTCAAGGAAGTATCTTATTTCTCTCTTAAATTTGATAAATAGCTCTGCATGGTACACCATTCTTGGTTGGAAGTTGTTTTCTTTCAGGACCTCAAATACTTCACTCTAAACTCTTCTCAACTTGATGGTTTTTGTTGATAAATCTTCTATGATTTTGATGAGTTTTCCATTATAGGTGTTTTTCTTTTTCTCTAACAGAGAACAGAATTTAGGTTTTAAAATTTATTTATTTATTTATTTAGTAAAGAGTCTTGCTGTGTAGTTCAGAAACATAGTGACTGTCCTTTTTCACCCTCCACAGCAGTGGATTACAGGCTTGCACCACCATAACCAAGTATATATACCTCGTCATGGTGGCTGGCACAACATGCATGAGGTTCCAGGGGGCACAGCATGCAGTACTGGGGATCAAACCTTGGTCCTTGCACATTTCAGACAGGTGTTTAGATCACCAACCTATATCCCTAGCTTCTGATAGGTTTTAGTATTCTCTTCTTTTTTTCTGAGTTTCTGGGATCTTGAATATTATGGATCTAGGTACTGATCTATTTTATTGATGGTTATATTGAGTTTGATATGCTTCATTTAACTCTGTCATATTCTTTTGTATGCATGGAAATTTTCCTGCTACTACTTCTACAAATAGCTTCATGTCATTTGCATTGACTCCTGCTCCTTCCTTGACATGTATCAGTTTTATATTGTTTTTCTTTGTATCATCCTGCAGCTGTTGAATTCTTATTTGCTGGTTATTTGTTACTTTTAAGAGATCTTTCCTTTTGTGATCACTAGCTGCAGTGTTATCTTTAAGGACTGAAAATCTATCTTCCATTTCTTTCAAGTGGTTGTGCCAGCTTTCAGTTGAGTTCTTAATTTCCTGGATATCTGTTTGAGACTGTTTCATGCATTCTAATTATTTCTTGTATTGTTCATTCAGTTTACATCACTTTTATCTTTTATTCTATTTTCTTATTTATGTCTTCTTTAAATGCTCTGAAGAATTCTTTCATGATAGTTGTCATTTGTTTTATTACCTGAGAGATTATTTCCATTCAGATTTCTTCTATAGCCTGATGGAGCTGTTTCTTTACCTAGTTTGTGATCATTTCCGAAATTTTTGATTTGTGCCTTCCAAACCCTTCTATGGCCTTGTGTCCTGGACTTGTTCAGGGTGGGCCTGAGGTCTGAGATTGCATTTGGTTCTTCTTTTTGACATTTTCCATTTCCCCAACATTCACCAGGGCTCAGAGCTTCTGTTTTCCACTGACTTAGGCTTCTGCAGTGGTTAAGGGATGGGCAGGAGCTCGCAATGCTCTTGCATTGGTGTGGCAGGGGGGCACAATTCTCAAAGGCTCTGGATCTCCAGGACTAATGTAGCTTCTGTGGCCACTGAGTGGACAGGCTGAAGCCGAAAGGGCTCCCGTGATGGTGTGAACAGGATGCAGGAGAATGTGGCTCCCCTTATGGAGGGGTAGGGCGTGGATCACAAATTCATAAATGTCCCAGAAGCTGTTCAAGGCTCTGTGAACCTTCAGCCACAACTTAGGGGAGTCATGTTTTCACCACACCCTACATTATTTGTTTGCTTGTTTATTTATTTATTGTTGATTGCTATTCTTTCTCCAGTAAGATGAAATGTTGGTATTGTTTTAACATCTCCCGAATGACCAGTCATGTTGAAAGTGTTTTCATATATTTATGAACAACTTGTACTTCTTTCTCTGTCACGTGTGCCAATTTTATTTGCACATTTCTTAAATGGATTTTTAATTTTATGTGGCCCTATGTTTTGAGTTATTAAATATTCTAGATTTTAATACTCTTAGGTACAGCTGGGAATGTTTTTCTCCTTTCTACTAATTGATGCCTTCGTGTACCACTTTTTATTCTGATATAATTTCATTTGTTGATTCTTGTTATTACTTGTGAACTGAGAGGTTCTTCTTAGAAAGCCCTGTCATAGATTTGTGTTTTATCTGTTTTATCTTTTGCAATTTTGCAGCTTAGATCCGGGTTTAATTTCAATCTTCCATGAGCAGATATCCAGTTTTCTCTGCATCATTGCTTGAATAAGTTGTATTTCACCGATACATGCTAGCCCCTCTTATCAAGCATGAACTCTCTGAATGTGTCTGCAGAGGGCTCTGTATCTTATATTCCATTCCATTTATCCATGTGTCATTTTTTTTCACCACCAGACCATGTTTTATGATTCTTTCTTTGTATAATCGCTTGAATTCTAGTATTGTAAGGTCTTCTGCTTTGCTCCTCTTGCCAAAAATTGCTATTGCTCTTGTGGGTCTTCTGTGTTTCCATATGAATGTTAAAATAGTTTCCACTAGTCCTATGCAGTATGTTGTTAATGTTTTCATTGGGACTATGTTGAATCAGTATAACATTTTGAGAGTATTTTTGTCATTGCTGACAAATTTGCTCTCCATATCCAGAAGAAAATGATATATTTTCTATTTTCTGGTGTCCTCTTTAGTCATTTTTAGAGTACTATTGCTTCCTTTGTACAGGTCTTTCACATTCTTAAGTAATTATAGATATGTCAGTTTTCTTGAAAGTACTATGGAACGTTTCTTTGTGGAGTTTCTTGTGTCTGTCAAGTAGAACATCATGCCATCTGTCAATAATGATAAATTGAGCTCTTTCTTTTGTGTGTGTATCACTTTTATTACATTCTTTTGTCTGATTGCTCTGGCTCACACTTCCAATACAATGATAAACACAGACGCTGATAGGGAGCATCCTTGCACTCTTCCTGATTTTCGGGGGAATGCTTTTAAGGTTTCCTCATTCAATATGATTCTAGTTGTTATTTGTTATAAAGAGCTTTTGTCAAATTCAACTATGGTATTTTTATACCTATTTTCTTCAATTTTTTTTATCATGATAAGGTATTAGATTTTGTTGACAGCCTTTCTGCATCTGTTGATATGATCAAATGACATTTTACCTTACTTCTATTTATGTGATCATATGTTTAATCAGCTTTCCCTGTCTGGCATGAAGCCTGCTTTTTCATGATATGTGTTCTTTGTTATGATGTCCTTCTTTCTGTCTGCTAATATACTGTTCAGGACTTTTACATTTATGCCCATTGAGTCTTCATGCAGTGTTGTAATAAGGATAAAACTGACTTCTATAAAATAATCTGGGCGCATCCAATCGATTTCAATTTCTTTAAGAAGTTTGAGGAGTACTGGTGGTGTAACATCCTTAGTAGAAAGTGGGTCCAGCAGCCCATCACTATTTTTCTACTGTAAATTTGTACTTAAGCATAACAGTAGCTATCTGTGTGTCTCATTACCTTTCCCTGAGGGGCACAGAAAGCAATGTTTGTGCTTATTCTGTTTGGGTATATTGAATGGCAAGGAGTGTGAAGGTGTGCGAAAGTGGCAAAATGTGATTTCTACCACATTATGTTGTCCCTAATTATTTTTTCATGTTTACCCAAGTATCATAGACCATCTGAAAGACCTACAACTCTCTAAGATTTGTTCAAATTTTTCTCTTTTGATTTTTCTCTTGTAAGTAGTCCAATTCAGTACAATGGCAAATGAAAAACAATTGCAAGATTTGGAGGAAGTCTTAAGTGAATCATCAGATTGCTCATATATGGATAAGGATAGCTCATTTAGTAACAGAAGAGTGGTGGGGGTGTGTGATGATGTTGACAATGACTTTAAAGTTGGCTGTGTGAACAAAAGTTCCTGTGGCAGTGAAATGGAACAAGTGTCAACTGATGCAGAGCCAGGGAGTGTAGATGTCCTTGAAGAAGGAGAAGGAGAAGCAGAAAAAGAAGAAGAAAAAAGCAATGCAAGAATATATTTCATTAGTCAAAGTGCTTCAAAATGGCCACACAACCAAATGAAATGAGCCAATGTTATGATTACTTCTGAAAATATAGTAAGGATCTTGTCAGGGGTGAAATGTATTGGAAAGATGGTCAGCACTGGCATTCAGTGTTGGGAGTTTTAACAGGAAAATGCTACAAAATGCTGTGAAATACGCAAGAGCCAAGATACTAGTGAAATTTTCTGTATGCATCAGTAGCCATATTCTAAGCTTTATTTATTTTGACACCTCTCTTTAGCTGAATTGAAGGTATTCAGAGATCTGCTGTAGAGATCTCTTGTGGTGATCCGAGGCATGTGAAGGACCTATTAAAAAGTAATGGGTCAAAATATGGCACAGATACTCATATCCTTATAAATGCCATGACTTATGAAGATTTCCATGTATCAGTTTATCCTACAACTCAGATTCTTTTTCATAGCGTAATGAAGAAAATGATGTTATGGACAGACCTGTCACTCCCAAACTAATCAAAATGTAAGATTTGGCAAGTATTTATTTCAGGTTCTAAATGATGTCACGTTTGTCAACAGAGCCCAAGTTGACTTGAACAAGAACTGTATGCAGGAACAAAGCAGAAATTCCAGATGGAATGTTGCAGTTATAAAACAGAATAGCATGGTACAATCTTTGGATTTCATAAAATTATAACATTGGTTTGACATATGGCAAAATAATTGAAAATAAAAAACATAAAGAGATCGGTTCTGTGGCTATCAACATTGCACCATGATAGATATACTAATAGGGAAAACTAGACAAAACAGAACTCCGACATGGAAACTTTCTACAACAAAGTCCTTGGTGGGGTTGATGTTAATGAGTTATATTTCAAGGACACTGTCACATGAAACATGTAGCATGACCTATGGCATAATGCATTTGATAGTTCACAAAGAAAACAGCAAATTCAAATATTATAAAGAAATGTTCTTAGAGGCATGTGCTAGCAATGTAAGAAATATAAGTGCCTGGAACATAAAGTTTTCATATGTGAAGATTGCCTTGGGTGAAGGCAGTTGAAGCAAAGCTTAGGTGTTTGTTAGGCTTTTGCTTGCATTTACTTAGAAGCACACGTAGCTATTTAATTTTGATATTATCTTTTAAGTTTTGTAAACAAGTACATAGCTGATGTGAAAATGTTTATGTGTGTTCTAAGCAATCATTACATATTTGATACTTTGTTTTATTGATACTTATTCCCCTACTGAGTGTATGTTGTGCAATAGAATAGGAAACACCTGACAGAACAGGAAAGGAAGAGAGATGACAAGCCTTCCATATCAGAAAGGAATACTGAGCACACATGCTGTCGTGTGAGTGAGTTGAGCACACAAAACATACAGTTGTCTTGTGTGAAGGGTGTCTTGGGTGTGGCAATTGAAGCAAAACCTATTTTTGTTCTAGAGTTTTATCAGCTTCTTTCATTATAGTTCAGACAGAATTTTATTTCTTATTTTATCTTTTAAGTTTTATAAGCAAGCACATAGCAGATGTGAAAAAGTTGATGACCACTCTAAAAAATAATGCATATTAAGAACTTAATAATTATTCTTTATGTTTTATAGTCCTGTTAACTACACACTGCATTATGGAAGCAGGGACTTTGTTACACAAACAGTCCTGCTGGGCGACTTGCTACACTGCGGTACCCTGCACCACCTCAGGACTCTGCAGCTTCAGAATCACTGGCAGTGACTCGCATATGTGGGCGCTTGCCCTCCACTTCTCCTGTCCAGGACAGCCTCATCCTGTCCTGCTGCTTTGTCGCCTTTCTGAAGGGCACTTTTTATAAAGTGAAAGTGTTTCTTATGTGAATCCACTTTATTCCCAAGAGGTGGAGTGTTAACAGTGGCCCATCACACCGCCAACTGCATGTTTTTTCACTTCTACATGCTGTCTTTATGTTACATGTAAGATTGTAGGAGATTAATTTGTAATTGTGAAACACAGGCACTCAAAACCATTTCTGTGATTTGTTCTTTTAATTAGAATCAACGTTAAATGAAATTCAAGACCAGTGATGACCTTTCATTTTAATACATTTTTACATCGTATTTTAAAGTTTCAAATAACACAAAGTACTATGAAACTCCTAATAGTAGTGGAGCTTTTCTAAAATTATGTATTTCATATCAACAGATATAGAAAAAGAATTTCTCTGTGTAAGTCGCACAAAGTAAGGTGCTGACCCTCATATGCTGTCCTGATATACTGATTTATGGCCAAAGTCACAAGAGCACTTGACCTACCTTCACTCAGGGGTTTTATTACAGCTAGAAGAAATCTTTGCATTATGAGAAATGAAGTTTTCCTGGCATACATTAGTAAGGAAAAACTTGTCATCCACCTATTACAGTTGGGAAATTGAGTAATGAAAATGTTAAGTATATTGCCATAAATCAAAGGTAATACAGAAATTACGGCAAAGTTATTTTCTAAGTCACCACTGTATGATTTTGTTTAGATGCAGAGCACTTTATCCCTGTTCACAGGAATTTTTATGACTGAAATTGAATTTGCTTTTTCCCTGCAGCAGAAAATTATACACACACTGCATAAAACTATGGTTTTTAATCTCCTGTGACAAAGGGTATTGTGATGCTTTTGTTCCATTTTGTTTTGTTTTAATTTTTGTGGCACTACTGTGTATCATCCTGAACTGACTTTTGAATTTAAGACACATTTTTGATGTCAGACTATGTTTACTTTACCCAAAATAATTTATTATAAAGTTAATGTAGACTCAGTATGTTGTACAAACGTATCTATGTATTATAATAAGGATGCCTTTAGATGCAACAAAAGGGGCCAGGGAGATGGCTCAGTGGAATGAGTGCTTCCTTGGCAAGCACAAGGGCCTGAGTTCAATTCTCAGTTCTGCCAAAATAAAAAGAAAAGCCAAAAAAAGGCATCAAAAATTATTAATAAATTATACATTATAAAACTATTTTTTGATTTCTCAATTTCTTTGAATTAAGTGATGCCATCGTTCTTTTTCTGCTTCTATTATATTTCCCATTTCATCTGCAATTCCTCCTAAGTTAGTATGTTGTGAATGTTTAACCAGCACTCCTGCAACTCCTATGTTGAAGAAGAAAAGGAAATGTGGTGATGCCTAACAGTTGAATAATTATTCCTCTCATGGTAACCAATTCATTGCATAAATATTTCAGAGAAAAATAATTTCATTTAATTAAAAGAACACCCCATTTGTGGGAGTTGCTCCATATCTTAGACACACAGTGCCTGATTTCAGAGAAGTCTTGATATTGTTTACACAGATATTTTTCCCATTTAATAATCTTAATTAATTTTTCAATGAATTTCTGTAACATTTTATGGTTCGAGTATTGATCACGGTGGGTGTGGATGCTGCGTTTGCCCTGAGGTACATAATTTGCATTACAGTGTAAGAGGGAAGAGAGGCCATCTGCTTGCCAGAGCTGATGCTGTTCCTGTTGCTCTCTTGCTCTTTGCTGTCACCATGACAGCAGGTTGCTCTCTGCTATATGCCACTCTGCTTGGAACTGGCTGAGTATGGACTGAAACCTCCACTAACTGTGAGCTAAATTCCCTAAGTTTGAGTGTTGAGTGTTTTGTACCAGCAATGAGAGAATAGTAACTGAATGAGACAGAATTTGGTTCCTGGAGTGGGGACATTGCTGTGACTAGACCTGACCATGTGGATTACAAGCTTTGGGGAATGGCTCATGGGAAGAGACAGGGAAGTTTTGAGATGTTGTCTACTTGTGAAGTGCTGGAACATGGTTTGGGCGATTCTGGTCAGAGCTCAGAAGACCACAATGCAAATAGAAATCCTGCCTGTAAAGATGAGGCTCGGGTGGTTTCTGCTAGGAAGAATGACTTCATTGGTTGTTGGACTCTGGATAATTTGTGTTTTGGCTTAGCAGAAACTTTGTCTGCATTTTGCTTATGCCCAGTGACTTTGCCTGAGACTGACTTTAAGAATGGCAGACTGATTAATCTGGCAAAAAATATGTATCAAAGAAGTTGAACACCAAGGCAGTAGCATGGCTATTGTTAAGGGCTTTTAGTGAGATTTATGTGGAGACTGAAGAGCAAAGAGCCCCGCAGAATGATTTAAAATCTTGTGAGTTTGGCAAGCAGGGAAGCTCCAATAAAGCTGTGGACTGCAAAGATAGAGCTGAGAGGATCTCCATTCCTGGGAAGGAAACAGAGAACCAAAAAAGGTTGTCCTGAGGGAATCCCCGGAGGTGGCAGCAGCCTCAGAATTGCAAAGGTCAAGGACTTTGCCTTGAGGGGAAAGCCACAGAGCACCATGTTCCAGAACGGCAGAAAGGGCCACACCAAATTCCAGAATGGTGGCAGCATAATAATTTATTCCTCAGAATCAGGGTCAGAGTGCTCAGGGGTCCAGGCACTTGACCCCTGCAGCCAAGAGAAAAGGAAGCCTGACTATTGGTCCAGCCAGCAGCAGACCTTGGCGTTATCCACGTGGTTTTAGGCACTTGCAGAATGCAAGAATTCTGAGGTGAAGAAGGCTTCCACTTAGATTTCAGAAGAAGGAAAGTGTGCCCCTGAGAGGGCAGTGAGTAAATTTGTAAGGGAGAAGCCTGTTTAGTGGAAACTCCAAAAGGTTGGAAAAGCCAGGAATGTGGATCATCTAAGGGAATCTGCAAAGAGAGAGCAAAGCCAGCCTAAAAGAGAAGCCATGGGCTCTGCAACCACCGAAGTGCCAAAGGCGTGGAGCCACACGGGTCTCACAATTTGCCAGATTGCTTTGGATGTCTCATATGGAATTACAGGAGTTGATGTTTGTCCTTCTTGGAAGTTGATCTTGCTTTGGTCCCAATGCTTGGTATCTTGCTGTGTGTACCTTTTGGAATGGTAATGATTATCTTGTGCATTTGAATATTGGGCACATTTAACTTTTCATTTGTACAGGAGCTCACAGTACAAAGTTTGCATTGGGTCTTGGATAAGTCTTGGGACTTGGACTTTTCAGCAATACTGAAACTGTAGGACTTTGGCAACTCTCAGAGACAGACGAAAATGTCTTTTGCGTAAAGAGATGAGCATGAGTCTTTGGGGTTCCACGGGTAGAATGTTATGGTTTGTGGACAGGTTTCCACCAGAACTTCATCTAGTCTTGGGGCTGCTACTGGAGTTTGTGACTGATTAATTACCTGCCTTTTTCATTATAATTTAAGTAGGGGAGAGAGGCTAGCTAGCTGCCTGGGCTGCTGCCTCCTTTTGCTCTCTTGCTCTTTCCCACCTCTATGAAAGGTAGCTCTCTGTCATGTGCCACTCTGCCTTGGAGCCAGCTGTGTATGGACTGAAACCTCCAGTAACTGTGAGCTAAGTAAACCTTTCCTTCCTTCATTTTTGGGTGTTAGGTGTTTTGTTCCAGTGACAAGAGAAGAGTAACTGAGACAGAAATGCATATATTTTAGATAGATGGCTATTTTAGATAGACAGCTGGATACATACATATATATATATATATATATATATATATATATATATATATATATATATATATATATATATATATATATATATATATATATATATATATATATATATATATATATATATGTAGATAGATAGATAGATAGATTCCTGTTATTCAACATTTTTATTTATGGATGATGGTGTAAGTTTTTTGAAAACATAAGCAAAAATTTCACAATATTTTTACAAAGTGTCTTTACAGGCATAGGAACTGAAAACAGCTCAAAATTTCAGTTGATTTGCTGTCATTGTTCTGAAGCTGAGGATCTGAAATAGAGTATTGGGCATGATAAGTACCTGAACGCTCAGGGAATCCACCAGGCTCAAGATGAGACTTTTTTGTGGTTGAATTCAAGTTTGACAATTGCAGACAACTTATTTAGTTATTATTTGAGAGGACAGCATTATCTTCATATGCAAATGAATAGTGCTTATTTTGCTTTGGAACTACAGGAATTTTTTGAGCAAAATACACATTTGCAATCAAATGAACAAATTCCTGTTCGTAACTTTAAACTGAACACCAGAGTCCATCAACACTTATAACATTAGTTACAGAGTAACACATGTACTTGGGAGTTCCCTTTGCTTCTAAAATCTTGTTAAATATTTTATTTGCTGAATATAATTTTATTTCATGCGAGAAGAAAAGTTGGCTGGCCAGATCTGACCATGTGGGCCATTATTCATTTCTAAGGAAAGCATAAGCTCCTTTACTTGAGCCATGGAGCTCTCCTTATAAAGCCTTTGCCAATTCTAATGCAGAATTGACTTCAAAGGAACTGCAAATCATATGTTAATTGTAGGAAGTGTTACAGAGAAACCTAAAGATTGTCGTTGTCATATGCAAAAGGGCACAGAAATTACACTACAGATAAAAGAAAAGGTGCTTTGTATACAGTGAATTTTAGACTGGTGACGAAAACATTTTCCTCTCAGGGAACATATTGAAGCTAAAAGTGAAAAAATATTCAATGTGATTTCTGCTCAGTATGTAAGAGACAGAAAAAAAGCATCTACAACTAGCAATGGAGGATTGTCAGACATTTTTTTCTCCTATTTCTTAATTCATAAGACATATTAAAAATGCACATTACAAACATGTTAGTGGAAATAGTACAGAAGACAGAAATAATAGAATATAAGTTATTGATAAAAATCAAAACAGAAATAGCAACTGCTTAAAATGAAGAAAATAAATCGTGATTTATAAAGGCTGGTAGAATAGTACAGAAAAAAGATACTGAGACAATAAAGATACATGCTTACTTCCTAAGTATAAGGCAAAGCACAGCTATTGGATTTGAACAATTTTAACACTGAAGACCTAATGTGGCAGATGAGTTTGTACCAGCACAAAAGTTAACCTTGAAGCCCTTCTGTATATGTGAAGGGAAATTGTACTTCAACGCACAGTAACTATTTGATAGTTAAAAACACTGTGATTTAGTGTCCATTACGAGGTATTTATTTCCATTTGATGCAGCCAGAATCTGCCGACTGTCTCCATCCTCAGCTCCTTCACCTTCCTCAACGGATAATCATGCAGGAGACAGCATCTGCTCGTTACTCTGGATTCAGATTGCAGTGATCTGGACAAAGGTTTTCTGTTTCCAGGAACTAAAAACTTAAGAGAGAAGCATCTTAAATATTCTAGTTAGGGCAGAGATGGATTGCAGGAAGTGAGCATTAAGTTTCTCTGTGGAGACAGATGGCTGTAGGATAAGCAGATCCCATCCAGCTCCACGTGTGTTTTAAGAGAAGAAAGGTGCAGAAGGAGAAACAATACCAGGTATTTTTATTATGTTTAGTAAGGTTGCTTGACATCTAGCATTTTATATAATTCTAAAACTGGGTGCTGACAATATAGCTCAGGAGACTAAAGTGTCTCCTTAAGCAAGCTTAGGCAAATGAGAGACCGCGGTTCGGCCCAGCGCCACATGCCATGACAGCCTCGCCTGCTGGGCTTGCTGGGCAGGCCATGGAGCCCAGGCGTGGTGGTGCACATGTGCAATCCCAGCGCTTGGGAGGCTAAACAGGAGGATCACTACGAGTGAGTCCAAGCTGTGTAGTGAGACCCTGTAACAACCAAATACATTCAAAAAAAGAAAAAAGAAATCCCTGTTATATGGAAATGTCTATTCTTTGTTATCCTATGTATTCATAAATCAACTAGGTAATTTTTGTGTGCGAATGTATTGTGAGACAAAATGAATATGAGGTTTGTAATGCTATGACTGGAGTAGCATATGTGCTATGCTACACTTACCTGTTAGAGGGCAGAGCTTTTTGCTGTTGCATGGTTTTCTTGTGTATGCCAGTTACAAATAATCTGGGACAAACTTTTGTGTAGAATCTATGTGGACATTTCTTTCAGAAAACTAATTAAGAATGTCATGCTGAATCATATAGTAACTGTGTCTATCATTCTTAGAAATGGACGTATTTTATAAGGAGATCACATCACCTGCATTCTTATGAGATGTTGTGATTTATATTAAGAATATTCTCCCAGTCTTCAGTTCTTGTAGTAGGTTTCTGGAAGATTGAGCCATGGAGGGAGCAAAGCTGGCTTGCTCTTTGGAGGCTGGGCCAGGCTTGGGGAGGCAGGTCCCGGCTAGCCTGACCTGGGCTGGTCTATCTCCCTCACTGAGCACTCCTGTGGCCCACTGTTCTGTGAGCAGCGCTCCTCTGTGGCTGGCCCTTACACCTTGCAGTTTTCTTCATTAGAAGCAGTCGAGTATGCACTAGCCCAGATAAATCTTTGCTCCTTTAAATTGCACATGTGAGGGTTTTTCTTTTCTCTTTTTTCTCAGCATTGAAGAAATTTAAAGATATCAACATTGTGTGCAAATCCCAGCATTCTTTCATACCCTGGTTGTCACTTGATATGACATAACTATTGTAGTGGATGTGCTGGCAGTGCATGGTACTTTAATTTGAGCTCTTTAATGATTAATAAAGTTGAGCATTTTTTTCACATGCTTATATTTCATCAAGAGTGAGTTGTTTTGGCAAATATTTTTACCATATGTTTTTTGACAGTAATTTCCTTATTTCCAGAAGGGTGTGTGTGTGTGTGTGTGTGTGTGTGTGTGTGTGTGTGTGTGTGAATTCTGTTTGTTTACTAGAAAAAATACCATCCTATCTTATATTTCTTGTATGCAGTTTTACCTGGTATTTGACTCATCTTTTACTCTCTTAGTAACATCTTTCAAATAGCATGTTAAGATATTTTGATGAAGTCAAATCTTAATTACCTTCCTAGATAATCCAAGATTTCCAAATAACAAAAAGTTGCCTTAGTCACATCAAATAATTTTTTTCTCCTTTTGGCAAACTGATGACTTTTGGGATATCCTATACAATTAGGGTTCATTTTGAGTTACTTTGTTTCTACCATGTATCGATGGAAGTTAATCTTATTTCATATATATGTGTATATATATATATATATATATACATATATATATTAAATATCTATATCTCCTGCTTCCTTTCCTAAAGTGACTATTCATTTCTCTTGAATTAATTTTACCCCTTGGGGGCCCGTGAGATGGCTTGACAGACTAAGCACCTGCTTAGGCAAGCACAGGGATCTGGGTTCAATCCCTGGCACCCCATGCCATGCCAGCCCCACAACCAGGTGTGCTGATCCAGGGACCAAGTCCAAGCGTGTAATCCCATCACTGGGGAGGCTGAAAACAGGAGGAACATTACAAGTTCACACCGCATAGTGAAAGCCTGCACAAAAAAACAAAAGCAACATAAAAATTTTACAACTTCCTTGCAAACCATTTTTTCTCTATATCCATGAGTTCATAATGAAATGCATCATTGTTTTTGTACAGTTAATGATTTACTGTTATGGTATAGCACACTGTCTTAACTGCTAAATTTTTATAAGTAATCTTGAGATTATGTATAAATATTCCTCCCAAGCTTTTTCTTCTTTCAGTATTGAAAAAAGTATTTATATATATAGTATTTAGCTATTCTTGCTTCTTTGCATTGATAAATTAAATTTACCTGGGATGTTTATATACACAATGAAAACCTGTTGGGAGGTTGATATTAAAATTGCACAGTGTTAAAACTAAGTCTTTTGAGAGTTAGATGTAGCTTTGTCAGAGATGACTCTTGCAGGTGGCATAAGTCTTTTCTGATTTTGTCTGCTTAGAGGTTTTGATTGATTTATGGAATTATATTTGCTTATTTAAAAATGTTAAATCTATCTGGCATTCTTTTGGTCCTTTCAATTTGATTGTGATTTTTTTTTGTCATACCAGGGATCAAACTCAGGACCTTAATTTGCCAGGCCAGCACTTATTCCACTGAGTTATTTTCCCAGCCCCCTGCATAACTTTTGATAATACTGGTTGACTGGATTTAATGTTTTAGAATGTGTCTACGCACATTGAATTGTTTAAGCCACAAATCCAATTTTATACATAAATGAAGAGCTATATTTGTTATCTGTCCAGTCCTGGAAAAATATTTTTTATTTTATGATTTGCATAGAATCAGTTTCTTTTCTTTTCACTGAAATCATCATTATTATTATTGCTACTCTTGTTATTAATTACTTACTGTGGACTGAACCCAGGGCTTTTTCAGTGATGAATTTAATGTTTTTGATACAGGATCTTGCTAAATAAATAAGTTTTTTAGGGAAGAGTCTACAGGGTGTACAGGTTCTCACTGCTAGATGGGACTCACAGTGATTTGCCTGTTTATAGCCTCCCAACCAAGTGCTGGGTTTACAGGCATGCACCACCATGCCCAGTCTCAACCTGTCTCAGCGCATGTGAGGGAGGAGCCAGCTCAGCAGGGCTGGGCATTGAAACCTGGGCCCCTGCACCTGCTTGAAGGCACTTTAATCCACCTACCTATGCAGTCAGCTCTTAAAAATAAACAAATTTTAATTAATAAATAAAATATCAAAACTGTACTTATTAAGGAAATATGATACTCTGATTTATTCATACATTGTAAAATGCATATTAATCTTAAGGTATCCACTTCTCAAACATCTATAATTTCTTTATTGTAAAATCTCTCGGTATTATTTCTTATACCAGTTTGAAATGCAAGTTCACAGTGGCTCTGCGCTCCTCAACCTCTTGCCCTGGCTCAGAGAGTACACAGTGGGTCGCCTGCCTGCACCTCGCCTCCACTTTCTCTTCCTCCTGACTGGAAAGTAGGAGCCTGACATCAACCTCTGCATGTTCCATTTGTATATTCCACATATGAGCGAGCTGGTGTGGCACTCTTCTTTCTTCAGCCGGCTTATTTCATTTAATATTTAATATTCATTTAACATTCTAGTACCATCCATGTTGTCATCAGAGTTGTGAAATCCATTGGCAGGGTATGATCATCACTTTCAAATATTTGTACAATACTAATGATATCTTTTTCATTCAAAATAATGCTAATTTTGTATCAATTTTTAAATTAGTCTGGATAAATTTCTATTAATTTTAAGAATTTTAGTTATTTTTTCAAAGAATCTTTATAAAATGGCCTCTGAATTTGAAAAGTTTAAAATATAAACCACCATTACTTTAGAAATGTAAGAGAAATTAAATATTTATATCTCTGTTGGGTTAAACTAGAAAATATTTAAATTTAATGGTAATTCTACACATAATTCTTTTTTCTTTCATCAAAGATTACAAATTCTTTTTACCATTACTTCACTGTAATTCACCGTAAGAAAATCAGCAATTTGAGAGCAACAATTACCTGATAATTGCAGTGACTAATATTTCACCTTTAAAGTTTTAAACACTTAGAACATGCATAGTGTCACTCAGACAAGCACATGTTCCATCTCAAAGTTTAGACATTTTGGAGTAGCTCTCTGTTCAAGTTCTGAGTGCAACAGCTAACAAGACTGTACGGGGCTGCCATCCACTCATTAACCAATATCCCCTCTAACATGGATTTGAGAAAGCATGATACAGAGAGACACAGAGAGAGAGAGAGAGAGACAGACAGACAGACAGACAGAGACAGACAGACAGAGAGAGAGAGAGAGAGAGAGAGATGAGACAGAGAGTCAGTCTTAAATACACATTAAAACAGTCCTTTCATTATAACAGCATTTGATTTGCTTTTTCAATACTTGTAGAAAACTTGTGAATACCAAAATGTGATGCTATAGGATGTTTTATTAGCATGAGCAGCTTTTGCATAGATTTCTTTTTGTTCCTTACATTCTAAGAAGTTATTTACCAGAATCTTATTTCATATTCATAACTATGCTATTTTGTATTATTTATACATTCCAGTCTAATCTTAAATTAAAACCTATAGGATATTTGCATTGCTCAGTTCTACAAAGATCATCTGCAATGTGTTTATTCACGTATCCTTTATATACATTGTTAAAACAATTATGCCTCCAACATTTCATCAAACAGCTTTGTAATGTTTCCAGAAATAAGCTTCTGTGGGTGAGGCTAGGAAAGAGAACTTGTGTGTGCTCGTTCTTTCAGTTCCACTCCTTCCTGCCCTGGCCTTCTTATTCTCTTACTTCCTCTCCCATGTGGAATGCAGTGTGCAGTCCTTTCACCAACACTCTGAATCTCATCACATTTTTCATTTCCAGATGGTCTTTTTCAAATGTTTATTCATTCTTGATGGTTCACATTGTTTGTACATCTTTTTTTTTACTTTATTGAAGTACAAATATCAATGAGCCAGTTTTAAGACACTTTGACAAGATGGATTTGATAAATTCATACATTGCAAACTGTTTTCATAATGTTTTGGTATCGTGCAAGGTGCATACCTGATATTATATTTACAGACATTGTTATAGCAGATGTCTCTTATCAGTAAATTAAGAGAGTGTAGCTGTTTATGTATCTTATTCTTTATACCTGAATTATATTAAAGATTCAATAATTAATACTTTCTGCCTTGCTATTTTCCTAGTGGTTGTCCATAGTACTAGAAGCCGACATAATATCCTGTCCAACCACCATTAGTGCAAATCTTGGCACTCATAGAATTACGTAGAAACATGGCGTTATCTATCCCAACTGTACTGTCCATACACACACATCATGATTCTTCCTTTCTATACCCCTTCCTATGTCTACACCTCCATTGTCAAAAATGAGCACTCCATTGTCATTCAACCAATTCAGGTGCCTTAACTCGACGACACAATCCAATACAGTTCAGCATTCCACAACAATAGTGAGTTATCTGAAGAAGTTGTCAACCATAGCCATTTATAGCACAACGGATTATTATGGCCCCACATTGTATATCTCATTTTTATACTTTTCTGCTGGATGGTTTGTTTGTACATCTTTATAATTGTATGCTTTATTTTTCTAGTTACTTTTCATGCAGCATAATTATTCTTTACTCTTCATGCACATCTGCTGCTTTGGTCACCGTGATGAATTGTTTTGACTTAATTCTCAAGCATGCGATCTTTATTTCTAGTGTTTCATAAGTTGTTCTATTTAGAAGACATGTTTTCTTTTTCTATTCCTTTGCAATCTACCTTTCTTCTATCCAGGATTCACATCCACTTGGTGATAAAATAAATATAACGTGTTGTCACTGATGAGGTTTTTCTGAGTTTTCTCCCTATGATTCTAGCAGTCAGCCAGCCCAGCCACCACGGGGAGGAACCGCACCTTCATGGTAGGCTTGCCTAAGGTTATCTCTGCTGTTACACTTAGACTCTTCCTTCAGTGCCCCTTTGCCCATCAGTCCTGTCTCTGCTTCAGTTCCCAGATTCTGCAAGCCTGGCTCTGGGTTGTTCTTATAAGTATGACAGAAACAGGGATATTTATTTCTTGTAGTCAGAGAGGATCGTTATTATAGAACAGGAGGCCAATGTTTTCAAGTTCTGAGAGGTCCATCTTTGGAGAGGAGAAACATTGATTTGCCTTTGTATCATCACTTGGTGGAGGAGAAACACAAAACACATGGATGTTCCTTTGGCTAGGGTGCTTGTCAATGACAAGGCATAGGCCTTAAATTCTAGTCCCATAGCCAATGCACCATCTCTCTGTCTGTCTCTCTCTTTTTTTTTTTTTTTTTTTTTTTTTTTACCAGAGCATCACCTAAGTTTATTTCAGATGTAATAGCAATGTCAAAAATGGAAAAGTTTGAATTTTAACTTCACCAAGTAAACTCCAGCATTTAAGTATTTTTAAAGACATTCCCCCAAAAGACTGAGGGAGCTTTTCTTTTCCCCCAAACCCACCATGGTTTCCCAATCATTCTCTTGCTGAAGGACTTTTCAACTGATGAGAAGACTGCTTTGGAGATACTTTAGAACTCTTTCCCTCAAATGAAAAGTAATATGGACAAATTGTATATTGCATAGATTTCTCTCCACATTCTTTTATAGAACTAAGTACAATTTAGCATATGGTATAATTTTAATCTATTTGCTTTACAGTAAAAAAAAAATCTATCTTGAAAAGCATGATGGATACACCTTGTGATCTTCTAATTAATAGAATTGCTGCATTATCTCTGAGATTATTTTACCATTTATCAAAATAACCAATTCACCAATTGACACTAGTCTTTACTGAGTAGTGCCCAATAGCACCCTCTTCCACATCTTCCCTTCTGTATGGGGATAGAGTTATTTAATACCAGCTTGGTGTAGGAAAATTAACCCTTTACAAACACTAAGAATTTTGATTAAGTCACTGACTAGTGTGAAAAGATACTACAACAGGAAGCCTACACACTCAATTCAAACTTGAATATTTTCTTCTATCTTTAAATAATATGTACTTAACTGTGAGGCAGGTGTTTGGTTTGCAATAACCATATTTAGGGATACATTCATAGGACTGCTTAGATAGTCCAGGTGAAATAATTATAAAAATAGAGGCAGTGTGGTCTCTGAAAATTCATTTGTATGTCAAAATCTATTTTGATAGCTGGGAGTTTACAAAAAGCCAAACACTCTTCATGCTAACTTCTGTAACTGAAGTAATCTCCTGGCAAGAGCAAGCTGAAACTTATCCATGAAAGTTAAGTAAAGTTATTTAATGTTAACATTTCTTCTAAGGTTGGATTCAGATTAAGAAACTGATACCAAGGACCAACTAGCATGGTCTTTCTACATTTTCACCAAGATAGAACCTATATGCTTATTTATAAACCATCTTCCTTCAAAATTTTTTTCTTGACACTCAACATTGCTAAAGACTATTTACTTTATACTTTCACATTTCCAAAAAAAGCTTAAGATTATAAAGTGAGTACAAACATTCTATAAAGTAAATTTACCATGTGACTTATTTGGAGATGAGACTTCCTTTTTTCATTAATTTTATTTAGAAACAAATAGCAATGAGACACTTTCAGAACTGATTAGTAGGGCAGTTTCAATAATTAATGCATTGCACATTGTTGTCTTCGTAGTGGTTGTTCATTGTATAAGATGCAGACATGATATCCTGTCCAAACACTTTTAGTACAAATCTTTCTTCTCATTGAATTAAAAGAAAATAGCTGTATCTCTATCCTATTTTGTATATACAGATACAAAATGGTCCTTCATTTATATCCCCTTTTTTATTCAATTTTGTCAGAGATGGGTATTCCATTGTCATCCAAATATAGTAGGTGCATGCATTCAGCAAAATATTCCAATAGAGTCCACAATAATAGTAGGTTACCACAGGACTGGCAATGTCTGAATCTGATGACTTGAGCCTTCCACAGCTCAGCATATTAACACGGCTTCACTTTTCATACCTTGTTTCTATACTTTCCTGCTGAGTGGTTAAGACCAAGATAAAGCAAGAGCTATATAACAAAAAATGTAACTGTTGTATCTGATAAGGTCAGTCAAGTCTCCTCAGGACTCATCCCGAAACCCTGTACCACACTTTGTAGATCCTTTGTCAGTGTCAGCCATGTGGATGAATCATGGCCATTGCTTGACAAATTTGTTCTCTGTGGAAGCCTGAGAGAATGTTTTCTCTCCATTTGACTCTCTTTAGGCACACACTACATAATTGATCACATTGCTCTGTAGCCCCATAATCTCCTTGATCAGAAAATTTGGGACAAAACTGAGTTACATGTTACAATGCAGAAGAGAAGCTTATTATTGCCCTACAACATATGCAGTTGGGTTTAACCACACTTTCTGTCTGAATATCAGACATCTTAGACATAATATGGAATAGGTATTTTCCATCAAGTATTGATATGTTAAAATACGTGAGGAGAAATATTACAAATCAAACTTCCTTTTAAAGTCAGATGATGGCCCGTGGTTTAGCTCAGTGGTGCAGCACCTGCCTGGCAAGCATGAGATCCTGAGTTTAGTTCCTAGTATCCTCTGGCCCCCAAAGTCAAACATCAGAAAATTCAAGCTTTGCATATGCTTTCAAGTCTACTGAGACTGTTTCTTGAGGCATCACCACTGACAATCTGAAAAACTGCAAACATTGAGATTGGATGAGAGAAGAATATGAATATCTCAGATGTCCCATCTTATAAAAAAGTATCAACCTGTTAGAACCACTCCCTACTTGTCATAAGACTACTCCTGTCAGTAGAAATCACAGTGATATTTGTGCTACTAACACTTTGTGTTTCTACTTTCCCAAAAATAGAAGCAGTTTGTTCAATAATTCCTCTTATCCCAAATCCTTAAACTCAACATTGTAGGCACAGAGTACAAGCAAATCTGGGATATTCTTCAAAAAATAAGGAGTATCTTCATAACTATATTATTCTAAAAAATAGTCTAGAGTGAGCCCATAATATTAAGCTGAGCTGTAAATGGATATGGTCGACAATTTCTTTGAATAACTCCCTATGGTTGCAGAATGCTGGACTGTGTTGGTTGTGGTGTCGAGTTCAAGAACCTAAGGTAGTTGAATGTCAATGGAGTGCCCACTTTTGACAGGTGTAGACAAAGGAAGGGTTGTAGAAAGAAAAAAATCAGGATGTGTGTGTATAGACAGTACAGTTGGGATAGATAATGCTGTGCTTCTACATAATTCTATGAGAGGCAAGATCTGCACTAATGGTGGTTGGACAGG